>SKCR01017572.1:0-125749 GCA_019454045.1 Zanthoxylum bungeanum | reverse complement strand
AAATAGATGCTGTGAATAGTAACTTCTACCCACTTCCAAAGTTGACTAAGTAATATATAGTGAGGTTGAGTGTTGGATTTGGTTAGTGTGTTGTAAAAGCAATCCAAGCTTTTCACTCAACAAATCAAATCCAAAAATTTAAGCCTAACCACTTACATCATTAATCAAACAAGTGATGAAAGTGAAGTGGGTTCCACCACTTTTAAATTCCGAATTTAGTCGGCTAACTCAACACGCAACTTCACTCGGGCCCGGGTTTGTTTAATTCCGAATAAATAAATTTTACGTTGCGACATAATTAAATCCAATTTAATTAAATAATAATGCATAGCTAAATTATTACGAAAGTCGCTTGCGAATTAATTCCAAATTAGTTCGTTCGCTTGAATTAAAATCCAATTTTAATTCCGCGTTGAAATCCAATTTCAATTAATATATCCGATATATTATTTTAGCCTAAATAAATAAATTAAATAGTAAAATCCAATTTTAATTATTAAATTTATTTTGCCGATTAATTTTAAATTAATCGCGTTCTCTCTTCTTCACAAATTAATCCTTGATTAATTTTCTCTCTCCTAATTAATCCTAAATTAATTCTGCTCGAGTCAAATGAATTTTTCGTTGCGACATAATTAAATCCAATTTAATTAAATAATAATACCTAGTAAAATTATTACGAAAGTCGCTTGCGAATTAATTCCAAATTAATTCGTTCGCTTGAATTAAAATCCAATTTTAATTCCGCGTTGAAATCTAATTTCAATTAATATATCTGATATATTATTTTAGCCTAAATAAATAAATTAAATAGTAAAATCTAATTTTAACTATTAAATTTATTTTGCCGATTAATTCTAAATTAATCGCGTTCTCTCTTCTTCACAAATTAATTCCTGATTAATTTTCTCTCTCCTAATTAATCCTAGATTAATTCTGTTCGTGTCAAATGAATTTTTTGTTGCGACATAATTAAATCCAATTTAATTAAATAATAATGCCTAGCAAAATTATTACGAAAGTTGCTTGCGAATTAATTCCAAATTAATTCGTTCGCTTGAATTAAAATCCAATTTTAATTCCGCGTTGAAATCCAATTTCAATTAATATATCCGATATATTATTTTAGCCTAAATAAATAAATTAAATAGTAAAATCCAATTTTAACTATTAAATTTATTTTACTGATTAATTCTAAATTAATCGCGTTCTCTCTTCTTCACAAATTAATCCCATATTAATTTTCTCTCTCCTAATTAATCCTAGATTAATTATGTTCGAGTCAAATGTCATCGGTGAATCTTTGGGAGGCGACCCAAGAGATCCTTGGATATGTTGGCAGTAAATACGGTAATCGGACTATCCAAATACGTGTGTATCCTGTACCACGTTCTTACCGATTTACAAAACATGGTTGGCTTCTAGCAAAGCAACGTGCCTACCCAAATCTCTAGAAATATTCTTATACGGAATATATAATTTATGTCATGCGTAGTATACATAGTATTGCATATTTCGATCCAGTATCATATGTCACATGCTAGGCCTAGTGCTGAAGTTGTGTATGCCCCGTACGAAGCATATATCGGATCACAAGCAACTAGTCTCTTTAATCGGAAAGACATGACCTAGTCATACTTCCCCAATAGTTGCAACACTTTAGAATACCAGTTCTGTATCCCTGTGTGATCATCATCTCCATATGACTGAAGTGATACTTCCATCTTGACATCACACCCAATACACTACGATTCTCAGTGTACCCAGAAGATACGTACACAGAACCTGTTAAAGCCTCGGACGACCAAAACCAAAGTATACTGTGTCGCAAGTATTAGCAATGCAAGTCTCAGGTTAATACCAAATACACCTACCCTGATTCGGACTCCCATAGACACATAGTCATACTACCAATGGGATTCCGAGCGGTCTATCTAGAGCGAAGCTGTTTCCGTACCATCGGTAAACAGAACCTCCTATTACACTTGTATGAGTATCCAATACCCAAATATATGAGAACTATGCCGTTAAGCTTCCATAGCGCGCACAAGTGTAATACTAGCCTATTCCGCATTATCGATGTCCAGTCTCGATAATACTACGACTAGGGATATTTAATGATTAAACCTTAGTGGATTAATATTATCTCATATCTTATTAATCCGGTACTAATCATATGGAATTTTATCATATATGTATCTAGGTAATCCAATTACAAATGATAAAAGAGCAAGTTCCTTTGTCACATAGTTAACTTTGTACAAGAACACCATGTTCTTTACAAAATAGTGATGCTATGGGTCATAATTATCCAACATAACATGCTTGGGTAAAAAAAAAATTTAATTTACAACATGCAATGCATATCCAATATGACTTATGCATAATTAAAATAAAATTACAGAGGCATAGATTCAAATACATGTCTAATATGAAACATGTGTTATGTAGTTAAGACCTGCTACGATGCCACTTTATAGGGGCAGTTGTGGGACCCCTAGGATCGGATCGATGCTACGCACAGTAGAAATAAGTTTAATCCATGGTAATTAAGCATGATTTTTTTTAATATTTTAATTAAATACTATATTCCATTACGAGTGTATAAGGAAAAATCGGGGATGAATCAGAGTACAAAAAACCCAAAATGGGGAATATGTAGAGCAACAAGCACGCAGAATGCTACGCATGTAGCTTGCTTGCCCTTGTTCCGAATGCTGCGCTACAACACAAAAGTCTCAGTTTTATGTTTTAATTTTTTTAAATTCTTAAACACTTTCAAAAAATACTTAAAACAATTTTAATTTCAAAACTAACCTCAACACATGTTATACAACAAATATATATATATATATATTATATATATATATATATATATATATATATATATATATATATATATATATATATATATATATATATATGTATTTCTTTGAATCAAAACACAAATCAAAATAGAATCCCACAATGAAGTGACTCATGAACAATTGTAGGTCACATAAAGGTGGTCAAATGATTCAAGAATGGTAGCCACACCTCCAAAATTTCATCTAGAATTCCAAACTCTAATTTTATATTCATGTCCAACATAAATATTTTCACCAATTAAAAGCATATTGTGTTTTATGCTTCCAAAGCATCCATACACAATTCATTAACCTACTTTCAACTTCAAACTATGTTATTATGTATCCAATATATAATAAATCATTATATGTTTCACTAATGATAACTCACTAATGAAAACATAGCGTTAGATAAGATCAAACTTAGCTAGTAAGTTTGATTCTAAGATCCAATTGTTGGGATATATGCCCTATAGCTCCATGTAATGTAAACGGTATTATAATTTTATGAAATAAAATGATGGATTATTCATTTATCAAAGTGTTTGTTTTAATATCGCATATGTAAATTATAGTGTTTACCTAGATTACTCATGTGTCTTCAGACTTAGTGTATGAGTGTTATACATAAGAGGATTTAAGTCTGAAGTTAGTAATCTAAAATATTCCATAGAGAGCAAACAAAACGGGTACTTTGTTTATGGTTTATCTATAGCTACGATCCATTCTATAATTGTATAGCGACCTTGTTCCGGGATCGTCCAAGTGGAGACATGAGAATGAAGGCACCTTATATGATGTGATCATATAGGACTAGACCCGGATAAAATGAGTTTCTTATAATATCCGTTAAATAAAGAAATTCATTTCGATCTACTAGATGGTCATATATGAATTGATCTTAATCCTGAGTGTACTACGAATTCCTGCAAAGCAAGATATGTCCTTTGATTTACAAAGGTGAGGTTGGTGTAGCTAGGGGTGGTAATTTAGGTCAGGATTCATTTATTCGTTCGATTCGATTCTCTTTAAAGCGAATACGGGTTTGAAAAAATGAATTTGTTTAATAAATGGGTCAATTTGATTCGATTCATTTATTAAATGAATCGAATACGAATTTAAGCTCATGGATTCGTTTAGGATTCGTTTTATTATTTTCTCTTACTATTTATTGTTATTTTTCAATTAAGATTCGAGAAATTATGGCTAATTACCATAGAAAAATAATATTTTTGATATTTGGTGAGTTATTTTAAATAAATATATTAATTACATATTTTATATGTATATATTTATGAAAATTATTGTAAATCAACTATGGTAAATTATGATATTAAATAATATCAAGACTAAACGAATATTCATATTCGATTCGTTTAATAAATGAATCGAATATGAATCCTGATATTAGGATTCATTTAATAATAATTTGAATACGAATCCATCACATTTCGATTCGATAAAAATTCGATTCGTTGATTCTTTTTGCCACCCCTAGGTGTAACAATCCTGACTAATAGCTACGTACTTTGGGGACATAGTTTGGTGTGTAGCTAGGGATATTTTACATGGATATGGAGTTCACTCATTCTTACGAAAAGTAAATGAGTATCTTCCTTAAGGGTTGATTTGATACTTGATCGGTTAGAGCGCTCAAGTCTTTTTATTACGAATAGAAATATTAACATTCATAATGGTTATGAATAAATATTTCATTCGAGAATCAATGGTACTTAAGGTTAAAATAATTAGAAGGATATAACGGATATTAAGACCCTGCTCTAATTACGAGATACTCGTGAAGGGCTAATCTGTATATAATGACTATATCGATGGACATCGACGTGGTTCAGCTTAATTTATCTATATGCGGCAATGAGAGTGGAGTTTCAGATTTTTAGTGGAATAACCCAGGGTTAATAATTCGGAATATTTAATTAAGAGTTTAATTAATATTCCGGGATTATTAGAGCTCGGAACCGTAGGTCTATTTGGTCCTCGTGCTAGCTCGATATACTGTAGCAAAGTAAATATAATTGGATAGTCCAATTATATACTCACATGTGTAAATATATTATTAACATGATTAATAATATTATTTTTTCACACTTGGAACTATATATTAAAGTTTAATATATGGTATTTAATAATTATATGATAATTATTAAATACATTTTATTAAATTATATTATATATAATTTAATAAAAAAAATATTATTTGTATATCCAAAAATAGTTTTTCGAAGCTTTTGGTTTAAAATGGAAGTTACAACTTTTCAATAAGGAATTAAATCAATTTAATCTTGTAACATTCCATTTGATTATTGTGATATTGAATACAAGATTTGGTGTTACAAAATTTGAAAGAAAACCCTAGGGTGGCCGAAACGTACATGCTTGGGAGGGGAAGGGTTTTGTTAATTTTGAAAATTAATAACCCTAAGTATAAAAAGAAAATATGATTTTCTTTTTCTTAAGGCAAGCATTCTAAACCCTAGACACCTCTCTTGTTCTTGGAATTCTCTCAAGAGTTGAGAAAAAGAAAAAGAACAATAAAAGAAAATCTAAAAGAAAACCAAGTGTGATTTTAATCTCTAAAAAGTTTGGGGATTTATTTTGTGAGAGTAGCCTACACTAGTTTCCGTTGGTTGTGAGACATAGCACGAAAGTCCTTTTGGTGTTGAACCAAAATCCATATTCATCCTCTTTCTCTTGACTCATGACAATGAGCATTAAATTTGCTCACTGCCGCACATAGTTTTGGTGTTAAGGGGCTTGATTTTTTTTTTTTTAATCAAGAAATATTTAGGAACATTAAGGGGTGTTTTGGGGAAATATTGGGACTGTTTTTAATTGATAAATCAGATCTGAAATAAAGCATAAATTCACACAAATAGTGACTGATTTGGGCAGTGAACTGACTGGGTTTTCTGGTCCAAAACAGTCCAGATCTGATCCGTATTTTCAAGGTAATTCGGGGGCTAAAATATTGTCCAAAACAGAAGTAAAATTTCAATGTTGGTGTTGGTAACTTTTCGCCTTAAGGAGAGAAGGGCATGAAAAATTTTCTATTCTGATCCTGGGTGCCTAACATGTTTCTACTGCGCTAGGAAATTGGTTCCTACACCAATCTTCTTCTCCTTGTTGAAATGTTGTAGAGAACTTCCAAAGCTAGCAACCTTGATTCCAAGATCCAATATTGATTCCAAAGCTAGCAAGCTTGATTCCAAGATCAAATCTTCTTCCTTTTGTTGAAATGTTGAAGTGAACTTCAAAAGCTTCTCTAAACACTTCTATTACTTAGGCTAATATCTCTAATTCTTGCTTTTTTTTAACTTTAGCTTAATTAAAAAACTTGCTCAAGCTTGACTTTTATAGTGAAGCTGTAACATCCCAGATTTTCGAGATCATTCTAGAAGATTTCCGGACGGATGTTTTAGTCTCGGAGCATGATGATGATGAAGAATAAGAGTTTAAGTGATGTTATATGAGTTGGAATAATTGATTTTGGATTTTCGTCGCGTCAGAAAACGCGTGGGATCAAAAGTCAGATACGCGATTTTGTGTAAAATGCGTAAAGTTTGCGGTTTTGGTCACGAATAGAGAAAAGGAACTCCAATCGAGTAATTCTTGAACCATCAGACTCGTTTTTCCGATACAAACAACTTTCGTGTTGAACACGTTTCGAGAATCGCACCAGAAGGGCTCAGAAATTGTGATATTCTAGAAGGTTCCAGAAAAGGGGCTGATCAGTAATTTCGCAGGGGCTTAATTGATATTTTCCAGGGCAGTATTTAAAGCCTCAAGGTTTCTCAAATTTGCAAAAATAGCAAACCCAAAACAAATCATTCACCCGACCCCCATCGCCCTCTTCTTGGTGCAGCTCACCGGTAAGCCTCTGGCCGGCGTCAGGCCGGAGCACCGGTGGCGCCGTGATCGTCCGGCGATGGGGAGCGTCTTGGTGGCCGGCGATCGGCCGATTAGCACCGGCGACGGCGAGAAACGATGATGGACAATGGCGCGACGTGGGTGAGTCGGTTTTGGCTTGTCGGTTTGTTTCACGAGCCGTGCCACCCGCCAAATCGAAGCTCTCGATGAGTACTACGATTATGCGGAGTCAAATTCACCGAACAGCGGCCGGAATCACACAAAATGAGGAGAAAAGAATCAGTGAACAGTAAACCATGTTGAACAGTCGCTGCGATCGAAAGTCCGATCGCAGTAGCGCGTTCGTATGGTCGTTGGGAGTCCGAATATGGCCTTAGAATTTCAGTACGACTCTCTGTTTCGAATTTCATGTTTTAAAGTGTATCGAATTAGATTCGGATGTTTCCAGTAGTTTCGTAGTGTAACAATTGGACATGAATTGATTTGGATATGATATAATATGTTAAAACGATAAATGTGGTAGAATCCGAGGAGTAACGGATTAGATTTGATCAATCCGGTAGAATTAGCGAGATTCTGGTAAAACAGAGTTTCTCGCACGATTGAGCGTAGATGATCGTAAATGTAGTTACGATGTAAATATAGTATTGCGAGGGTAATTGAGTAATTCCGGATTAGTTCGGAGGGTTTGAGACCCTTCCGTAGCGTTTGCGGAAACTTTTCCGCAAGTGAGAATCTGAGCTATCTAGCTAGTTTATGATAGTTTATGAGCATGTAATAGAGTAATGAAGTTTAAATAGTAGAATCAGAAAGATCTCGTGTGTTCCGAGGAAGTCCGTTGTTTAGTATAGATGAGTTGAAAGTTCCGCAAATAGCGGTTCTGACCATGTGTTATTATTGTTTTGACAGATCGGATCCAGGTCAGGAGTGACCGCAACCAGGTAAGTAACTCATACTTCTAGTACTTAAAGGTTTTGTAATGTTCGAAATTAATTATGTAATAGAGTTGTGTATAGTATATGCATGAACCAGGTATATATTTATATATAAAGATGAGTGTGGAAGAAAGAAGCAGTTGTAGTTAGATACACATATAGACAAAAATAAGCAATTATAAGCAGAGGTATGAGTAAGAGATAAGTATGAGCATATGGAAGAATAGAGACACATATGTAGGTATAAACCAGTAAGTATATTTAGATAAGAACATATGAATAAGGTCATAAATATAATTTAATGAGACTTGGGTATGGGGGATGTAGAAACTACACCCTAGGGAATGTGATTAGATTTATAAATAAGATAAACATATATGAACTAGAGTTATGAAGGAAAGTTTGTAATTTATGCGTTATATAAGAATATTAGCAACATGAGGATAGATACGAGTATATAAAGTGATAAAGAGCATAAATGAATAGAATATGCATAGCATGAGAATATATAAAAGATTATGACTTGATAATCTTGAGCACAAGTTGATAGTTAGAAAATGGCAAAGCACAAGACATTGGAACTCATATATGTTTGATGTCTGATATAGTAGTAGAGTTTCGAATTTATGTGTATGAATATAAATTATGCAATATATTGATTGTGAACCACCAGTAAGGTAAGTTATAGTGGTAAGCTAAGTTATGATGGTTTGAATGTGTGCATGTGTAGATAAATATAGATATGTATGAACGTAAGATAAATTTAGCATGTTTTAGTTTGAGTAAGCAATCTGTTGATATTTGAGCATATAGTCTGTAAGATCATTATAGATGGAATCATGACTAGAGTAGAGAGAAGCATGAGAAATGCATATATGCATGTGCATGTGTGTGTGTGTTTAAGTTTTCAGCAGTTAAGCAAACGATAACAATGTTTTCAACAATTTCAACTGTTTTAAAGAAATATTTCAAATGCTTTTGGAAAGAATCGTATTTCAGAAAATGTTTTTACAGTTTGAGTTACAGATTATGGTTTATATTTTCGGGGCATGAGGTAAAACCTCACCCCAGTATGTAACTTGAGATACAGTTCGGAATTGACGGATATAGTAGCATGTGCACATGTGGAGGACTGAGGGGACGCTCTCAGATCCTCGAGCAGGACTAGGGGCTACAGGGTCCCGAAATCCTGATTTCAGAGCTGGGTGGCTACACTGCAGTTGAGTTATGATCCTAGGTGTAGAGCTCTACGTTGCAGTTGAGTATTTTTCCTGGACGTAGGGAACCACCGGCCTCAAAGATGCCGCAGTTGAGTTATGGTCCTGGGCATCAAGTACACCCAGTTGAGTGATGGTCCTGGGTGTAGAGCAGTTTTCAATTTTAGATTTTCAGTACACGTTTTTAGAAACATTTTTTTAGATTTCGATTTTCAGTTTTCGAAGATGCCGCAGTTGAGCTGTTGTCCTGGGCATCAAGTAATTTCAGTTTTTAGTTTTCAGATTTTCAAGATTCAGACTTCAGAATTCAGACTTTAAATAAGAGTTTTCATGAACCGTTATTTTAAAGACAGTTTTTAGAAAGATGAAGTTTTTTGAAACAGGGTTTTCAGAAAGAGCTTTTCTAGAAAGAGAAAGTAAAGTAAAGTTTTCAGCAATGAGTTTTAGAAAGAGACTTTTAGAAAAAAGGTTCTTCAAAAAGGGTTTTCAGAAAACATTTTTTTTTTTCAAAACATAGTATGTTCAAGTAAAGTATAGTTTATAAGACATGCATACGAATTCATATATCCTAGAAATCAATTTGAGATGCATATAGATGTTATTAATGCATGATTATATGATTTCATATTCATGAGTATATAGTTAACTTTGTGCATTCGCAGATTCATATAGAGTTAGTACTTTGTGAGGTACGAGTACATATTAGCATGATCTTATTTTAGTGCATGTATATCAAGGATGATGGTATGAATTTCTTGCTTATTTAGAAAAAAAACATAATGTAAGGATGCTAGTCATGATGAAATGATAATACATGCATGTAACCATGGATAGCGGTGGTGGATTAGATAGTTAACAGAAATAAGTTTTAATTATCCGACTTGATGATATTTCAAGACAGTAAAAGAAAGAAAGTTATTATTATTGTCTAATTTTTGACTAGCTCAGAGTATACAGAAAGGTTAAGAGAAGAATCAGAGTAGCACAGTATAAGTGTAATGGACCTTAGTTTGCTAGTTAGTAAAGTATAGCTTGATGAGTTATATGGATTGTAGTAATCAGAAGTTAAAATATGTATATGTGTGTTCAGACAAAAAGATCAGTAACTAGTAGTATGATAATTAAATGGATAAAAATCATATGGTTATATCTGTTTTATAAATTTCTGCATGGTTACTTACTGAGTCATTATGACTCACATCAAAGTAGTTTGTTAGTTTTGCAGGTCTGTAGCTGACATACTTGGCCAGCATGTTCTCTGTGAAGACTTTGATGACAATGGACCGCCCCATTTGCAGTCAAGAGTGTTTTGAGTCCTGGGTCGAGTTATGGGTCCTCACGACCCTTGTCTTTGTATTTGCATTTGGATTTCATGTGTAAAAGTTGTAATAATATAGTTTATTTTCGAGTTTTGGCCGGAGGCCAAGTGTTTACACTTTGTTCATTGAGTTCAGGCCTGAGGCCTTGTGATATTGCATATCTGTTGAGCAGGTTGTCTCTTAGTGCTGGCAATAAGCCAGGTTGCATGATGTTACGAATACATCATGCCGAAATTTCATCAGAATAAGAGGCTTATGGAGGTAGGGTTAGCCTGTCTCCTGCCGGTAGCATCCTGGCTTAGGCGGGATGTTACAGAAGCTTATGCAATTTTTAATTAATAAAAGTTCTAATCAATTTTTTGGTGGGCTTAAACCAATTTTCCAAATATGTATAATTATGTGTGACTAATCACATTTGTCTACAATTAAATTAATAAAAGTTTAAATAATTGATTAGTTCATTGTTTACCACATTGGTTTAATCCAATTAAATCAAGTCAAATAGACCTATTATTACAAATTTTGTAATTAACAAAATATCATCCAATGGAAGAGATATTTATAAAATTAAAACAAAGCCCTTGTGGGAATTTTTATTATTCTAATTAATCTAATAGGATCAAAGTAAATAATTAATGTTATCCATTAACATTTATTTATTTTGATTGATAATTATAATAACAAATATTATTTATTATCAAACATTATCGGCTACCTAAGTGCTAAACAAATACACTTCATATTGTGGGACTCTCTAAGTCCAGACATGTTCGTCATATAAGCATAACGTTTATTTATGCAATTCGGCCACCTCCGAGTTTGTGAAGGACAATAACTACCTTTTCTAAACTATACAAGTTGAGGCAATCACTTATGTTTAATAATCATTCCATCGTAGGATATTCGAGTTGTGCTTAGCAAACATAAATTACATCGTCAAGTTTCCGAGGCGCACTTCTCATACTATTGACATGTCCACGATACTTTAAAACTAATCATAACACCATTTCTTATATATATGATCAACCCTAGGTGATCAACTTTTTTCAAAGTCTTAAGAATCATGACTTACTCACATGGATACCTAAAATCCTTATGATACACATACGGGGCGACAGATCCTATCTTGATACACACTAGATTAACAAGTGCATCAGTCCACACCCAATGAACTTCTAAAGATCAGACCATGAAAGGTCTCTGAAATATATAACATCAAAGTATGATGGATCACATATAAAATCAATGTTATCCAAGGAGATTCCTATTGGTGGTGGTGTGTACTTCCAACTATTATGAATCACTTGTGAATCATTCAGTATTCGATCCAACAAATACCCACATGTCTATACGAGCTTCCATTGCTCATGATACATTGGGTTAAACCATTAGAGCTCAATTCCACTATATGACATGTGCTAGTGTTCTAGATTATAGGAATTTGACCGTTTTGCAAAACCAACAACTAGGAATATTTACTTTAAGAATAATTTATAATAGTAATATTATCTCAATGTCGGACCACCCAATGTCCAGTATTACTATATGACTATTCTAAGGTCAATATCATTCTCATCATATTTATATATCAATCTATATGCATAATGACATTACCATTAATAAGGTTGAATTGAAAATGTTGATATTTTATTAATAAAATAAAATATAATATACAATACATTATTCGGATTGGCGCTACAAGCACCAACTCCAACAATATAATCATACTATAACACTTTCCTTTCACTCTGTACCTTGTATGAAAGATATTATCCCTTTGCCGCTCCATGCCATCCTTCATAGTGTGTGCACTCAAAGCACGCTTAACAATAAGGGATAGATTCTCTCCACTGAATATTGCTTTGTCATGATCACTAGCATCTTCCATTTATGGCATTTTATCTTCTATGTTTTCCTTGTCCAGTTGTCCTTGGTTTACACTCAATTTGCTTTTATCTAATGTTGTGCTTACACACTCTGTTTCTTACCACTCAGTGAATTACCTCGAGTTCATTGAAGAACTATAGACACTGACGAAGCTGATGCAAATCAGACCATGCGATCCTGATTCTTTTTTTTTATTATTATTACCGAATTGAAAGACCCTAAATTTAGACACAGAACTGAAGCAAAAGTTGAAACACAAATAAGCAAGAAAACACACAAAATGAAACTATCAATACTAAAGAACCAAAACTAGAAAATAAAAAAGATATGAAAATCTTACCTTGGAATCCTGAGCTCTCGATACCAATTGACGAAAACCACTATAAGATTGAGTCATAGGCAACCCCACGTAATTTAGCAAACCGTAAGTACCGCAGATCATGATTTTTTAGGAACAAAAGCCATTTCAAGATCGGATTAGACCCTCAAGGAACCTGTCCTTGAAAACCCTTTCGGGGATCAAGAAAAAACCTTAATTACAAATAGATGCCATAAAGGATACAACCTCTTTGATAAGTCGAGTGTTAAATTCAATAAACAAGAGAAATTTCTCACTCACTCCTCTCACAATGCTCATGACAATAACAATAATTTCAGTCTGAAAAATTCTGATTAGGAAACCATAATCCAAATATGAAGCTAAAACAAAATCGTAAATTAACACAGATTTAAAATCCAAATAGAATAATTAAAACAAAATCCTAATCCAATAAAGATTCAAAGTCCTCACACCATTCTTATATACCTCATGCCCAAGCCCTAAATTAGCCTAATCCAATAACAAATGAATTAAAATATTAAAATTAAATGTCATCAAATAATTAGATGAATGTAGCTTAAACACATTTCTAATAAGTCCATTTAAAAAGATTCTGCACTTTTTATGTTGTATGGTTCGGCTAAAATCTTCAGGACGAGACCTTGTATTGTTTCCTTGATCTTCTTAATACGTTCCTGGATTCATATCTAACTTCATTCCCTGTCATTAATTAATACAGTTAGTTTTATCGGTTTGACTAACTTTAATTTTAAAAGACAAAATAACTTCAAAACGAGACAATCTTAAGACTGAAATTAACTTGTAAAGAGAAATTAATTTACGATAAAAAAAAAAAAAAAAAAACTTCAACATATAATTTCAATTTTTTTTTTTTTAATAAACTAAAATTATGTGTTTTATTATTTAGTGTATTAATAAAAAAGTATATTCATTACAGTATAAAATATTAAATTGCAGTTCATAATTCTAAAATTACAAATTCATTACAAATATAATTATTTATTATAGCTGAAAGTTGTTTTATATTAAGATATATTTTATATATATATATATATTAATAACAATTTTAAGACATTTTAATTTTTTTTTATAAATTAGCATTAGTCAAGCAATTAAAATTGACTGCTAAAGGTAGTATTTTTGAAACTGTATTAACCATATTATCTTAATATTATTTTGTAGAATAATTAAATATCATTTTCCCAATGTAAAGACATAGCTTCCTCTAATTTAAAGCAAGCCCATAAAATGTAAGTAAATAAAATCAAAAAGTGCTGAAGAATAAAATGATAATTGGCATAGTTATTCAAGGAAAAACCAAAAATGTACATTGTGCATTCAAGAGATTATATTAAGATTATCTACTATATAAAAATAAACACTATATTGCTTTGTCAAAGTAATACAAAAAGTGGGACCTCTTGGGTGAGTATACTGAAAATGTGACACTTGTTTGATAACTTTTTATTGATATATATCTACATATACTAACTTAAGTAGGTGATGTGAATACAACATTGCCCACCACTGATTGAATAGGGATAAGTACTGAGGAAGGGTAGAGAGGATAGCAAAGGTTCAAAGGTTCAGAGTGAGATGGGTAAGATAAAGAGACTCGACCGCATAATAGATGAGTTCTCCCGAGAACAGAGCCCGATGAGGAGAAAGTAAGTGATGATACCAACCTGATGAAAGAGTTGGGCAGAGCTTTGAGGAGTATCATCCACCTCGGGAACTCGACCCGACGGTGTGACAGCAGGCCGACTTGTGCCGAAGTCATATGACTTGTGCCATATTTAGGAGTTTGGACTTCTAGAAGGCTAATGATGATAAAAGTTGATCAATGGTTCTCATTGGGGAAGACTTTGCCAGCTATTCATATGATGAAACATTGCCGAAGTTATTGAATCATAGGCTATCGCATCAACAAAGTGTATAACAATAGTTAAAAGGTTGTAATGATGGGTTTCTACTGATAGGGGTAGTTATACCCAGTAGCAGTATAGTTGTTTGTTGAGTGGTTGGGAAAGGAGCATGGGGGCAACGATGACCTGATGACGACGACTAACATCATGGGTTGGTAGAACAATGGATTTGGGAGCTATATAAATGGGTTGAAATCTTAGATTCAGAGGTTGGCAAATTTTATATCTCATAACTCTAGGAAACGATTTTCCTTAGCGCGGCGGAAGTTGCTTGTGTAGGCACTGGCTCCGGTATGGATTTTTAAAATTTTCTTTACCTTCTTCCTTTTTTGTAGTAGCCAAAATCAATCATTTGATGTCCAACGCTTGGATCAACCACTCGATCTTTTGAACTATGACTCGAAACCAACAAATCGAAGTTTGGGCTTCACTCACAAATATTAAACTCTAAATAATTTAGAGAATAAAGATGTCACAACGGTATTTTGCTTTTGGAATTTCAAACATTCTCACAACACTTGTGAATGCTTGAACTCTCTATATTTTCTCTCCTTTACACTTGTGTGAATGGATGTAAAAATGTTAACTTTAGAAGTGAGAGAAATGGTAGAGATTATATTCTCTTACACAAGCCAACTAACATTGTCATTAAGCATATAATGCTTTCTTGCAATGGCCAATATAAAAATGTGAATGTCATACCAAAGCATAAAAATGATAAGTTAAAGAAAATGACTTTGTCATTAAGCATCAAATTCGTTCTTTCAATGGCAAACACATAATAAATGTGGAGGCCATACCAAAGCATAAAAATGGATTAGTTAATGACAAAACTATTAAGTGTATACATGCCACCTAATAGACATAATAAGTTGGAGAGCATGGCAAGCCCTATGGCTTTGTCTCCAAGGTAAATTAAAAATCACTATCTTAATAATGATTAAATTACCTTCAATTATGTTGTAGTAATTATCTCATAATTATTACTAACTTGATTATCTCATGATCAAGATTTGATTATCTCATAATCAAAGAATTCTAGAAAACATTAAGTTAAACTAATTTAACATAGTTTTCATTTGTGATAAAAAATATTATTAATCTCATTAATAAAATATAAATATAATGTGTGCATATTATTAGACAGTCTAATTGTATTAGGTTTACTACAGTTAATCGAGCTAGCATGGGGACTAAATGAACCTACGGTTCCGAGCTCTAATAATTTCGAAATATTAATTAAACTCTTTAATCAAATATTATGAATTATTAACTCTGCGTTATTCCACTAAAAACTCAAACTTGAACTCTCGTTACCGTAGATGGATAAAAGAAACCGAACAACTTCGGTGTCCATCGATATGGTCATTACATATGGATATAGCTTTTAACGAATATCTCATAAATAGAGCCGAGTCAAAAGTCCGTCAAACCCCGTTAAATATTTTGTCTCTTAAGCACTAGTGATTCTATAATGAATAATTAATTCATGACAATTATTAATATAAAACTCTCTTTTCGTAATAGAAAAGTTGAGCGCTCAAATTGTTCAAGTCCCGAATCAACTCTTAAAAGAGATATTCTTCTGCTTCTCGTAAGAATGAGTGAATTCCATATCTATGTAAAATGTTCCCAGCTACACACCAAACTATATCCTCAAAATACGTAGTTATTGGCCATGAATTCAACACCAACCTCACCAGAGTAAATCATTGGACATAGCCTGTCATACAGGAGTTAGTAGTACACTCAGGATTAAGATCGAATCCATATATGACCATCTATTATATAAAATGAATTTTTTCAGTTAACAATTATTAAAAAAATAATTTATATTTATCTGAGTCTAGTCCTATATGATCTCATCATACAATGTGCCTCCATTCTCATGTCACTACATGAATGATCCCGTATCAAGGTTGTTATACAAGTATAGAATGGATCGTAACTATAGATAAACCACAAATAAAATATCCTCTTTGTTTGCTTTTTATGGACTATTTAGATTACTAACTCCAGACTTAAATCCTCTTGTGCATCAAACATACACTAAGTCTGAAGGTACAAGAGTAATGAAGGTAAGCAAGATAATTGGAAAATATGCGATATAAATCAAATAACTTTGATAAAATGAATAATGCATTAAATCAAATAATTTTAATAAAATGAATAATGTATTTATTATTTTACAATAATCAATTGTGTTTACAATACATGAAGCTCTAGGACATAAATCCAAAAAATCTCCCAATTGGACTAGAGCAAATGAGACATGTCATGTAATCCAAAACCCTTTAGGTGACCTTCAAACACTTTAGCCGATAAAGTTTTTGTAAACGGATCAGTCTGGTTGTCTGCGGATGGAATATGCGTGATAGCGACATCTTCACTCTGCACTATCTCATTGATGATGTGATATTTCCTCTCAATATACTTACCTTTCTTGTGGCTTCTTGGTCTTTGGAGTTGGCCACTGCACAACTATTATCGTAATAAAGTGTAAGTGGTTTATCCATATCTGGAACAACATCTAGATCTGTCAAGAACTTACGGAGCCAGACTACTTCCATAGCTGCTTCACAAGCTGCTACATATTCTACCTATATGGTGGAGTCAGCAATATAAGATTGTTTTATGCTCCTCCATACTATAGCCCCACCACCTAGGGTGAACACTGATCCAGATGTGGATTTCCTAGAATCGACATCCGTCTGAAAATTAGAGTCAGTATATCCTCTCAGAATTATATCCTGAATTATATATACAAGCATATAAATTATCGTACTCCGAAGATACTTGACAATATGTTTCACCGCTACTCAGTGATCTAATCCTAGGTTGGATTGAAACCTACTGACTACTCCCACTGCAAAATAGATGTCCAGTCTCGTTCATAATGATCGGTGTGATCACACACGTATAACGCAAGCACACGTATTGCTCAAATAGTATAAAATGTATCGATCTCACGAGGACTTAATACCTTAGCTATTAATTTATGAAGCCAAATATTTACGAGTATCTACTAGATTGGTTGTTTGATTGGATGGTGATTTTAAACATAAAACAAGTAAATAAAATAGCACGGAAGTAAATGAAAGGAAAATTCAATATTATTAAACTATCCAGGGTTGTGAATTCTTCCAATACCTTTTAAAGATGAAGTGGTTATCTAATGTTTGTGCAATATATTAGTTTATTAACCTGGAACATGAATTTATGCAAAAGTCTCTTCCGATGGTCAGATGAAAATACCCAATATAACCCAATTAATCATATTCATATGTCAACCAATTTACCTAAATTCATTAAGATTAAGTTTCAATTACGGCTACCCCCGCCTGACAGGTATATTCCTATCTTGTAAGGAAATCTATTAAGGATTATCTATCCTTAAGAGATATCGTGGGCTATTGAGTCTAAGACGGAAACCTAAAATCTCTTTCCAAGTTCATTTTAAGTTTACCAAATCAATTTTATTAATGGCCAGTTAACAAAAAGCATTAAGCTTAAGGCTCAACCCAAACCGTAAAATAACCCCTTATAAACAGGTGATATTGGAATTCATCACAACCCCAGATAACAGGTTTAGTTCCAACACATATCTAAGACTAGTAAAAGCTTAAATAAAGTAAATGAGATAAACTAAAAGCTAGAAATTAAAAAGGTAAATAAAACAATAAAGAAAATGATGGGGTTAGATGATCCTCTTTTATTACTTCTATTTTATATATGAACTTTGCGTGATAATTACCAACCGACCATGTAGGCGGCATCCTAATTAAGTCAAATTTATATTTAATTCCAACCAACCATAAAAGCGGTATCCAATTTAGTCAGGTTAAAATCAATTTAATTAAAGTCTCACCGACCATAAATGTGGTATCCCATTAAGTTAGATTTTAAATAGTTTATATATTATAATTAAGGAGGATTAATCTAAATAATATTAATAAAAGGTTAACCTTTTACCCCAGCAAAAGGGAGTTACCTCCTCATACTAAACATTAAAAGTAAAAAACTGAAAAGTAAAATAAAAAAAGTACTATTGCGTAAAGTAAATAAAATTAAATACATAAACCTGTAAATAAACAAACAAGATACAATCTTCTTAGTATTCTTAAGGAATTCCCCAGAAGAAGGTATGAATTGGAATTCTGAAATCGGCCTCAATTTATAGGCAAATCATGGCCTCTCGCATCGCGACGCATGGAATATTGCGCATCGCGACTCACCCTAGATTGTTGAAATGTGGCATAGGCTTCGCGGAGATGATGACACATGGCTGTCGGCAGAATTATTGGCTCGGCGTCACGACGCAGAATGCTTGGAGTGTTGCGACTATGATGTCAACAATGATGTTGATTATCGGCAACATAAGATGATGAAATGTGTCCAGCGCACGTTAGGATTCGGCACATTTTATCAAACGGCGCATTTTAGCAGGAAATTTATATTTTTGCCCTTTTTGTCTGTTTTTCACTGTTTTGTCCCCGATTTGAATCTAGATAGTCCTATTATTTTATTTATCTACAAAATACCATAAAATACATCAAAATATTCACAAATCTTAAGAAACCATACAAAATATTAAGTCAAGAGAGTGGGAAATAGTAATCTATTTACCACTCATCACACCCCCAAACCTAACATTTTGCTAGTTCTCGAGCAAAATAAAAAAATAAAATAACATAAACATCTTAAAAATAAAAATTGAACTAAGCCACTTTCGTAGGGATCACGGTAACATTTAGTGTATGCAACAAGCCTTTAAACCCCTAGGTGTCCCTAGTGGACGAGTTGTAGTCTCGTGAGGGCTTACAGCAATGATACCCACAAACGTCAATCTAATGCACACAAAAACAAAAGACAAGAGAAAATAGAATAAAAAAGTTTGTGACTAAACATGTGAAACTTCTTATCCAAGTTAATAGTTGTTTTATTTCTTTCTAAATTACCAAATAAGTAAATTCTCCTATTATTTTTACCATTCTCTATATACACAACCAACAACGTATTAATCAAATGATTGTGCCCATAATATTCATAAGTGTAGTTGAAAAGAGAGTAATATTTTTGTCCTAAAGTTATATTAGAATTCACACCTTTTTTTAGCAATGAAATATTTTTTCCTGATTTTTTATTTATTTATATTTATATACAATATCTTTCATCCATGCAGCGAGCTTTGGGCCAGTGACTCCCAAACAAGTTGGTTTTAGAGCACTAGGTGTTAAGACACCCTTAAACACTTAATTACTAGTATTTCATATATATATATTTTTTATAACATCTTCAATCCATGTAGCGAGCTTTGGGTCAATGACTTCCAAACCAGTTGGCTTTAGGGCACTAGGTGTTAAAACACCCTTACAGACTTAATTACTCGGATCTCAGATTTTTTTTTATTCCATCGCTTTTTTAGATGCTTCCTCCAATTAAACTAGAGCACTGAATATTACAAATTTTTCAATTACTACTGATGTCCATATGTTACCATGCATATTGATTATACCTGTCAACTGAGCATATGAAGATCCAATTTAATCAGTTTTATGCAGAATTCACAAATTAAATAATTCAAAAGGAAATAAACAAAAATTAGCTTGTTATGAAATAGGTTGAGATACGTCTCAGGATTGGAAATTCCTCACACAGCTATCTCACACCAATTTCACTTAATTTAGTCACGAAATTATTATTATTTTTTTATTTTTTAGAATTTGTTTTTTTGAAAATTTTTGACTAAAAATCAAATAATACTAGTCAACTATTCCCCTCCCCCAAACCTAATTGAGACATTGTCCTCAATGTCTTAAAAGTAGAGGAAGAGTTTAGAAAATAGTACTTGGTTAGGTGAAATTCTACATCTAAAATGAAAATTAAAGGTTAAGATTTAGATTTATCCGACGCTTCTTACCACGATCATTATCGGACCAGTTTATCTTAGAAGGGACAGGGTCAATTTGTGGTTCAAAGGCTAAAAGTTGGTCAACTAAATCATGGGCAGTTCTAGCAGTGAAAATAATTTCTTTTACAGGTTTTGACACAAACCCATTTCTCTGGGCATCATCAAGAAACACACAAAGAAAATCATAAAATCCATCAGCATTAAACAGTCCAATCGATTTCTGGTCAAGTTCGCCCAAAGATAGTACTGTAAAAATTTCATCCATCGTGCCCAAACCATCTAACAAAGCAATAAAAGCATCAGCACAATTAATCATTTCTACCAGTCGTTCAGACATACCTGGTACGATAAGTTCTTCTCCATTTGATGGTCCTATAAAATTCACCTATGCCAAAGGTTTTGGGATGATTCCCAGAACTTGATTACCTCCTCCCTGTACAGCTCTTAAAACGATCCCCATTAGTCCAAGGTTTCCACCGCCATATATTAAGTGCATATTATTTTCAGCTACGTCACTACCTAATTCATGTGCAGCCTCAACAAACTCAGGCTTAGAACGAACACTAGTACCGCAAAACACACATATATTTACAACTTGTCTTCTTGAAGTTGCTTCCTTTTTTTTCAAGTCCGGATGCCTTCAAGAGTGCAATGATGAGTTGAATTTATAGAACCTGAAAAAAGGTCAGTAATAATAGTACTAGTACCTGCAAATGACAATTTTTAGCTAAACAATAAAATATATCATGAAAGTCAAAAAGTCCGGATCCTATCGGAGAAAATAAAAGAAAATAACAAAACAAATCACAATTATTAGTGAAAGACAAAAAGAAAATAATATTTACAGGAAGTAACGGCTTGAATGACATCTATGTGTCAGAGAAAAGCTTTTCATCCAATTTTCTTACAAATTGGAAAATAATGTATTTTAGAGTCAGATTCCCGAGACTTAAATGTTGTCTTTCTTTTCGAAATTGTGTATATAACATGTGAATTGCGTGATGCATATATCCACTGGAATGCGTGTCAAGAGTCAATGATATGTCATCCAAAGACTCCTTACTCAAGCCATCCCTAATGAATTTAATTTTATCTTCACGGTTTTCAGACATCATTCCTAAAGAACAACAATGAGTATTACATGTCATCATGCATATTTATAGCAAACACCCATTTTTTTAGCTCTTCTGTTTTTAGCATAGGTGCTTCTTCCTAAACCAGACAGATATGACACAACAGAGTCAGAGGACTCACCTGCCAATTATAATCGTGCTTCAATAATCCAACGAATGTCATTAGGCATACCTTTGATCATCAGTATCTCATTCGTTCCAAGCGAGCTTTGTAGATCTTCATCAGAGAGTTTTGAGGGAGAGAAGGAAATTGCTCGTGAAGATTTACGAGAACGTCTTCCATCCTGAAATGTGACTTTACCTACAAAATTAAACATACAAAAATAAAACACACCAAATCACAATATATACACAAATTGCATGGGTTGCCTCATTGCTAGCGCTAAGTTTAAAGTCGTCAGCTAGACATGACTGCCCGAACGTTAGGCTGGATCTGAAAGTGTGACACTTTATTTTTGTCACTCAAATGATTCTCCCTTGTAGTGCTTGACACGCTGGCTATTTACCCTGAATGTATTGTTGGATTTGGAGTTGTATATCTCAACAACTCCGTAGGGTAACACTTGAGTAATCACAAATAAACCTGACAACTTTGATTTCAGCTTTCCAGGGAAAAGTTTCAACCGTGAATCGTATAACCACACCTGCTGCCCTGGCTCTAGTTGTCTGCGCACTATTTTTTTATCATGCTATTTCTTCATCTTTTCTTCGTACAATTTAGCATTCTCATAAGCATGTAGGCGAAATTCCTCCAATTCGTTAAGTTGGTTGAGCCATTTTTCTCCTGCCGCTTGTAGATCAATATTTAAGTTCCTCAGTGCCCAATACGCTTTGTGTTCAAGTTCCACTGGAAAATTGCACGCTTTCCCAAACACCATTCGATATGGGGACATACCGATGGGTGTCTTGTAAGCTGTCTGGTAGGCCCATAATGCATCATCTAGTTTTTCAAACCAGTCTTTCCTTATTGATCCAACGGTTCTCTCCAAGATTCTTTTGATCTCCCTATTTGAAAATTCAACTTTTCCATTTGACTGCAGATGGTAAGCAGTGGAAACTTTATAAGTGACTCCGTATTTAGATAGGATTGCATCGAAGTATCTGTTGTAGAAATGTGTGCCACCATCTTTGATAATTTCCCGAGGTGTTTTGAAGCGAGTGAAAATATTCTTTTTAAGGAATTTTATCACCACTTTTGAATCATTTGATGGCAGTGCAATTGCTTCAATCCATTTGGAGATGTAGTGTACTGTAACTAGTATGTACATGTTTCCGAATGATGGAAAAAAGGGTCCCATAAAATCAATCCCCTATACATCAAATATCTCCACTTCCAGAATGTTTTGCAGAGGTCTTTCATTTCTCCTTGAAATATTTCCCGTTCTCTGGCACCTGTCACATTGAAGAGCAAATAAGTAAGCATCTTTAAATAAAGTGGGCCAGAATAAACCTGATTGTATAACTTTAGCTGCAGTTTTATCTCCGCTGAAGTGTCTGTCGTATGGTGATGAATGACAATGCTGCAAGACACTATTGACCTCTTCATGTGGAACACAATGTCTCAGTAATTGATCAGCATAGCTTTTGAACAGGTACGACTCATCCCAGATATAGTGTTTGATTTCTTTGAAGAACTTCTTTCGTTGCTGATGTGTCCATTCCAATGGCCATTTTCCCGATACTATGTAGTTTACATAGTTAGCATACCAAGGGACATCTTGTTGTTTCATTACAAATAACTGTTTATCTGGAAAAAAAAATTTGATTGTCAGTTCGTTGCCAGTTGTTTATCCATTCTCGAGCCTCGATAAGTGATATGCCACTTGGTTTTTTATCCATTTCATGTCTCAAATCTCCATGTCAAATTCTTGTAGCAGAAGCACCCAACGGATTAATCTAGGTCTTGCACCTTTCTTCACGATCAGGTATTTGATTGCTGAATGATCTGTGTAGACCACCACTTTGGGACCCAGCAGATAGGAGCAAAATTTATCAAAAGCAAACACAACTGCAAGCAACTCTTTTTCAGTGGTTGTGTAGTTGAGTTGAGCTTCATTCAGAAATCTGCTGGCATAGTAAATGGTATGGAAAATTTTTACTTTGCGTTGTCCTAAAGATGCTCCTACAGTAAAATCACTAGCATCGCACATCACTTCAAATTGAAGGGTCCAGTCTGGTGCTACTATGATGGGGGCAGAGACCAGCTTCTATTTCAAGATTTCAAAAGTTTCATGGCATTTTTTGGTGAAGTTGAAAGGCACATCTTTCTCCAAAATATTGCATAGAGGTTTAGCAATCTTGGAGAAGTCTTTGATAAATCTCTTGTAAAAGCCTGCATGTCCGAGAAAACTCCGAATCCCTTTGACAGATGATGGTAGATGTAGTTTTTCATTGTTTCGATCTATGCTTTGTCTACCTCAATTCCCTTTTGTGAGATCCGATGTCCTAGGACAATACTTTCATGTACCATGAAGTGGTATTTCTCCCAGTTAAGTAACAGGTTGGTATCTTCGCACCTTTGTAACACTTTTTCCAAATTTTGCAAGCAGTGGTTGAAAGAGTCTCTAAACACGGAGAAATCATCCATGAAAAGCTCCATACTTTGTTCCAGCATGGCTGAGAAGTTGGCCATCATTCAACTTTGAAATGTAGCAAGAGCATTACATAATCTAAATGGCATTCTGCGAAAAGCAAAAGTACCATACGGACATGTAAAAGTGGATTTTCTTGATCTTCTGGAGCGATGGAAATCTGATTGTACCCCGAGTATCCATTAGAAAATAATAGAACTCATATCCCACCAATCTGTCTAGCATCTGATCAATGAATGGTAACGGGAAATGATCTTTCCTTGTTACTTTGTTCATCTTCCTGTAGTCTATGCATACTTTCCATCTAGTCACTATTCTTGTTGGAATCAGCCCGTTCTTTTCATTTGTGACTACAGTTATTCCTTCTTTCTTTGGCACACATTGCATAGGACTCACCCACGTGCTATCAGAGATGGGGTAAATGATGCCGGCATCCAACCATTTGATAATTTCTTTCTTCATAACTTTCTTCATGATTGGATTTAGTCTCCGTTGATGCTCCAATGTGGCTTTGTATGCGTCGTTCATCAGAATTTTATGCATGCACAATGATGGAATGATGCCTCGAATGTCAGCTATAGTCCAGCCAATGGCTTTCTTATGTTCTCGTAACACTCTCAGCAACTTTTCTTCATGCTCTAATGTTAACGATAAAGAAATAATCACAGGTAATTCAGAGGAGTTTCCTAAGAATGCATAACTGAGATGGCTCGGAAGTAGCTTCAAGTCTAGTTATGGTAGATCTTCAATTAAGTGCTTGATTTTTTTCATTTTTTGGTAATTCCAAACTTTCCACTTGTAGTGTCGATTTGAAGCAAAATGGTCTGTCAAGATAGTTAATACATTCCAAAATTTCATCATCTAGCTCGTTGTCAGTCATGTTGGTGATGCAAGCTTCAAATTTATCCGTGGAAAGTTGCATTGCATAAGTATCATGGATGATACTATCTACAACATCAATTTTGAAACATTCCTCTTCATTTTCATCACTCAAGAATTTCATGGCTTTGAAAACATTGAATGTAGTTGTAGACAACAAAAATTGGGGATGCTGCTCCGAGTTCACGGCCCGATTGGGAGTATGGAGTAGCCCGCGGGGAACTACACCGGAGAAATAAAATGGAGTCGCCACCCAGTGTGAATTGAGAAAATGATTTAAGGCCGCACTCACCCCTCGCAAGGGAAGACCTCAAACCGTTGGGTTCGGAATGGTCCCTTACTTATGCCACTTGTAATGAAATGAATTTTGCAATAATATAACCGAGGCTACGCAAGAATAACCTATATCTAAGTTCGCATATGACCTATATCTAAATTTGCATGCATAAAAGTAAGTCAGAATAACGGAAAGCATACAATCTCATGAATACCTTAAATTGATAAGCATGGCAATGTAAACAAATAATAATCTAAACATAAATGTAAAAGAGATATAATTAAGTTCCTAATGCGAAAGAAATAACTAAATCATGCTTGGAAATAATCAACTAAATCAGGCATAAAAATAACATACTAAACAACCTAATCATGCATAAAAGTAACATACTATTTCTAATAAACAACGAATAAACATAAATTTGGATGAAACTATATATGTGCATCTCTCAAGTGGTACGTGGCATTGTATCCCGAGTGTAGACTGTACTACCGTCCATTCAGATTTCACATATTTCATTCATCTCATGGCCACAACTTACATGAAACTATAATACGCATGCGAAGAAATAATAATAACTAACTGAAAGAAAGTGCGGGAATAAATAAAAAGGTGCCCTCAGGTCTAACCTCTTAAGTCGTCTATTGGAAGTGAGTTGCACGGTTGTCGGAAGGGTTGATGCTCCGCAACTTTTCTGATTTACTGGTTCATTTTTTTCCTTCGTTGCCTCGCTGTTTTGCTCTGTTTTATGCGGTGGATGTGCAATTTTCTGGACTCGTTTGCAGGTTTAAAAGTGTAGTTTTTCAGAGACTGTTTTCTGTGAAAAAGGGTTGTTTTTCATTGCATTTTTTCGATGGTTTTAGGGGCTGTTTTACGGTATTTTAGGGTGCAGGTCAGAGACTGTTTTGTGGTATTTTTGGGTACAGATCAAGGACTGTTTTGTGGTATTTTCGGGTGCAGATCAGGGCCTCCAAGAGTTGGGTTTAGGCTTCTTTTTATTAGCAATGGTTAGGGTTGTCCTTATGTGAATAGGGAAAGAATATTGTGTTATTATGGGGGATATTTAATTTGTGTATCATAAGGAAATGATCTCTTCAATTTTAGGAAGGTGATTTATGGGATTTGATTTGATTTTATTTAGTTTAGGAATGTGATTTAATTGGATTAGGAAAGTGATTGATGGGATTTGATTTGAATCTTTTAATTTGGGAAGGTGATTTTATTTATTTTCAACATGCGTTTAATGTGTGGATTTTTATTTTGGATGGAGATGGGCGTGAGTTAAGGGGTCTTGGGCGTGGGTTTGGTTCATTTTGGTGGGCTTGGTGTGTGGTTTGGTGGTGTGTGGGCTTGGTGTGTGACTTTCGGGGGTTTGGGCCGAGGATAAATTAAAAAACAGAGGTCTAACGAGCAAACCCGAAGCTAAGCAAACAAATTAAATCCAACATGGTATTGATTTCTGACTTTTCCCTTCCGACGTTCGTATCCCGCGACTTCCACAACTTAAATGGTAGTGCCTCCATGTGAGACTCATCATTGGGACATATATGCAAAAATGCAGTGCCTACAGTCGCCCCCACTTTGATGGGACTTGTGTAGTGTGTGACAATGACAATCCTATCAAAGTTATACAATGCATTTTTACTTACCTGGCTCGCCAGCTGCCGCTTGACTTGCCTGTTGCTTTCAATTGAGTTGATCTGGTTGTGCCATACCCAACATGTTAAACCCCATACCCGAGGCGTCGCGGTTGCATCTCAATACCCGGAGTGCCATACTCGGCGTGCTAAACCCCATACCCGAGGTGTCGCAGTTGTGTCTCCATACCCAGAGTGCCATACCCGGCGTGCTAAACCCCATACCTGAGGTGTCGCGGTTGTGTCTCCATACCTGGAGTGCCATACCTGGCGTACTAAACCCCATACTCGAGGTGTCGCAGTTGTGTCTCCATACCCAAAGTGCCATACCTGGCGTGCTAAACCCCATACCCAAGGTGTCGCGGTTGTGTCTCCATACCCGAAGTGCCATACCCGGCGTGCTAAACCCCATACCCGAGGTGTCGCGGTTGTGTCTCCATACCCGGAGTGCCATACCCGGCATTATGATGATGTGTGGGCCTCAACACTGGCACTCATCCCTAAAATTGATACTGTTGTGGGCCTCGACCCTGGGACTCATCCCCAAAACTGATACTAATGATGCAGGCCTCGACCCTATGACTCATCCCCAAAACTTATACTCATGTTGCGGGCCTCAACCCTGAGACTCATCCCCCAAACTGCTATTTATGATATGTGTTGGTTCATTCTTGAATCGTGCCATATGAGAAAGGGTAGACTGGTCGCCCCCAGTCTCGGTTCACCTTTCCGTTCTTTGCTTCTTTCATTAATTCCAGGTAATTCTTCTTATGTGATGTTATATGCCAACATGCTATACTGCCTCTCACGAGATAATCCCGATATCCAAACATATTTTCGTTCTCAAATGATGCTTCGTGTCGAAACCAGAGGACCTTCAAAGTAATTGATACACCCAAATCCGATCGTCTGAATGAGTGATATGAACTAGACTCCTAGTGTGTGTGTGCCAAGGCTCTTTCGCACCTTAATCCTTAAGTAAGCCAACTCGATGATTTTGTCTCGGAGAATTGGATCAGTGGGTCTAACCAACCGAGATGGCTTGATCATACTCTGTGATTACTTCCTCGTACTCAACATGATATGCTTTTCTTCTTTTTTTCTTTTGTCTCTTTCTTTTATTTCTTTTCATTTTGAACTTTTTTTTTCTTTTCTTTTTCTTTTTCTTTTTCTTTCTTTCTCTTTTCTTTCTTTCGACACACATACCCTTTAAGGTAGCATTTCTCCTCATGGTAGTCCTAATACTCGCCCATGGGTAGCTTCACGCTTATCGGTTATAAATGGTCTATTTTTTCTTTTTCTTCTCAGAGACGTTTTCTTTGTTTCCAACCATATCACATATCGTAACATAAGTAAACCAGGATGGACATCTTGGCAAACGGTCATTCACTAATCCGCTATCTCTTCCACTAGTCATCTTGCCGACTACTCAGGCTTCCACTGCTAAGATTCTGTAATCAAGTGTTCGCAAGTCTAGCCGAGATCAATCACTCAGAATACCGGTTGAGAGCATATTTCGCACTTATCGTTTCTAAGGTTTTACCCTGCAGCAAACAATGTCATCACCAGACATATACCTAACCATCAAGGACTTCTCTCTCTTTCTTTCTTTTTTCACACTCCAATGGAATTCTTCCTTTCGACTGCTGATAATATGGACTTCGCCCCCTGGGATTCCTTCCTAAAACTGATACTGGTATGGGCCTCAACCTAGGGACTCATCCCTGAAATTGATACCGATGTAGGCCTCAACCCCATGATTCATTCCTGAAACTGATGACATTATACTGGTGTTGCTTCTGGTTGGCATGCCTTTGCCGCTTTCTCTTTTCTTCTTTGAAACCTGTGAATACAATACAAAAAAAAAAACACAAAAAAAAATGCAAATACATTACATGTATGCATGCATGCATGAATGCATTTCCTATTCCGTTGGGTTAAGTCTTCTGCCAGCTTTCCTGGTGACCGTTCGGTCTTCTATTACTCAGGCAAAATACTGCTTCAATCTGTCTACGTTGATCGGCTCGGTGAACTCGTTCCCTTCCAAATCTGACAGTCTCGCTGCCCCATTTCCCATTACTTTCTAGACCATGTAGGGTCATTCCCAGTTAGGTCTGAACTTCCCTCTCGGGTCTGTCATCGACGGCTTCGACTACTTACGCATCAGATCACCCTTTCTGATCTTAGTAGGACGCACATTCTTGTTGAATGCTCGAGCCAATCTCTTCTGGTATAACTGCATATGCTGTAAGGACTTCATCCTCTTCTCGTCTAGTAAAGCTAACTGTTCAAATCTTTGCGAGGCCCATTCTTGTTCGGGTAACTCTGCTTCTACTAATGGACTATATCTCAACTTCCACTGGCAGTACTGCTTCCATTGCCTTCTGAGCCTCTTCTTTTTTAAACACTTCAATTGAAAGTCGTTCAATTGTCTCTTGTATATTTCTCCCTTCAAACTCACATATTGAGAAGCCAACTTCTGAATTGCTATCCTGTCTTTTTTGCTTGCTTCTTCCAGAAGTTCTCTGTGTTCTAAGTATCGCTGAATATCATAGTACCAGGGTTTCCCATCGTTGATCTCTACTTTCAAGACCTTTTCTATCTCTTAGACAGATCTGCTTGTCGTTGTCAACACTAGAGGTCTCATCACCAACTTCTCCGAATTTTCCAAAGTTGCGGCTAATGTAGCTAACACGTTGGCCATTTGATTTTCTTCTCATGGAAAGTGCTAAAATTTGCAATCAGTGAGGGCCTGTGCTAGACTTCTGAGGTGGAATAAGTAGGGTTTCAACTGTTCTTCCTTCAATTCCCATTCTCCTTACATCTGTCGACCTACCAAGATCGAGTCTCCATAAACTTCGACATTCTTAGCCTTCAAAGTTATCAACGCAGTCATTCCAAAGGCGCATCCTTCATACTCAGCCATGTCATCATCAAAGACATGGATATCATCATTCAATCTGTTTGGAGGGTCCTCATGCCTCACATTCTCAGAGCCTCCCCCAGCATGGGGCATGACCATATTTGCCACAGCGACGATCAAAGCTTGCAGTTGCTTGGTAACCTTAGTGAGACTTATTTCCAGCTGATCCATACAGGATACCTCGTTCTCTAATTCACTCATGTTTGCTGACAGCCTTTTGACGAGTCTTCCCTCTTCCCTAACCCAGCGGGTATCTATGGTGTCACTTAAAACTGCATGTTAGCATGTATGCGTGCGATGCATGGAATATATAAGTCGGCCCATTATCATTTTGAAGCATTCAATCATACTATTGCGCGGTGCAAACTTGTCCCAATTGAAAAAGGCCCAACAGGTTTACACTTTTGTGATAACATGGCTAAACAACTTCAAATGATAAAATGCCTAAACACAAAATGGCCCTTTGGCATTTCAGAAGCTTTTGGCCCAATTGCCATAAAGCACGGACTCGTCCCAGTTTAAATGGCCCAAGAAGTTCACAACTCATGACGAAAGTTCCAACTGAATCCAAATGACTATAGTCCTAAACATAGGTGTAGGACACAAAAATCGGCAACGTTGTTCTAGGCTCGCGGCCCGGTCGGGAGTACGGAGTAGCTCGCAGTGGACTAAATTGGAGAAATAAAATGGAGTCGCCACCCAGTGTGAACTGGGAAATGATTTAAGGCCGCACTCATCCCTCGCAAGGGAAGACCTCAAATCGTTGGGTTCGTAATGGTCCCTTACTTATGCCACTTGTAATGAATGGATTTGGGCAATAATTTAACCAAGTCTACGCAACATACATACGTAAGATAACCTACATCTAAGTTCGCATACAACCTATATCTAAGTTTTTATATAACCTATATCTAAGTTTGCATGCATAAAAGAAATCGACATAACGGCAGGCACATAATTTCATGAACATATGCGTGAACGTTTCCTCAAGCGGTACTTGGAGTTGTATCCCATCTTCAAACCACACTACCATCCATTCAGATTCGGCTACGGGTTTCCATCCGATATACCACGAGAGGCAACACTCAATCATTAACGCAATCATTAACCCAATGTTGACATGCATGAAGTATGATAATGCATATGACTATAAATAACCGAAGAGAACAAAACAAATGCGGAATAATTAAAACAACAATAAACGGAAATTAGATGTGAAATAATAAAAGACTAATAATGCGAAATAAATGCGGAATAATAAATATGTGACCAAAGAACTTGGCCGTTTTCAATATAGGACTTCGCATACCCAGTTGGACGTAATCCACGTCCAACCAAGCATGTCGTGTCCGGGATAACAAAATAAAATATAACAAAGGGTGCCTTCAGGTCTTACCTTTTAAGTCACCTCTTGGAAGTGCGTTACGCGGCCGTCGGAAGGGTTAATGCTATGCAACTCCTCTGGTTCACTGGTTCAATGTCTTCCTTCTTCGCTTCACTGTTTTGGGCTGCTTTTTTTCTCGCTGTTTGGGGACGGTTTTGGTTCACTGTTTTGGCTATTTTGGAGTATGTTTATTCACTGTTTTTGTCTCAATTGAAAGGGCTGTGTGCTTTATGTTTCTTTGTGGATCTGGCTTATGTTTTGTGAAGGGCTTCTCGTTTATTCTCGGTAGTTTGGCTTATAGGATTATTTTGTTGTTACGTGAAGGGCTGGTTGATCTCGTTTGTTGTGGCTATTTGTGCGCTGATAAGAAGGGTGCTGTCGAATATGAGTGATCTGCGTGAGTGTGGGCTGAATGTTCAGTGTGTGGTCTGATTGTGTGTGGTGTGTGAGTAAGCCGAGAAGGACTTTGGGGTTCTTTGACGTGTAGGTTTGAGGCGGTTAGTGGGCAAATTGGTTCTTTGTTGCTTCACGTTGATAAAAAAAAAAAACAAAAAAGGAGAGTGGGTCATGTAAGGTGTCAGCTATGCCTTTGCTTCATGTGTGCAAGCAGTGTGGCTTGCCGTATCTGAGCGTGAAGGGAGTGTGGCCAATGAGTGGTATGGCTGCGTAGGTTCAGGTTAGGGTTTCTGTGAAGCGTCCAGAGAAAGGAAATAGAGTTGGTGACGATTTTGGATTTTAGGGAGAGAGAATGTGGAGAAGGCCGTTTAGGGTTTAATTTTTTTTTTTTGATTTAGTGAGAGAGATGGGGCGTGTGAGCGAGAGAGGTCGTGTATATGAGAGCCAGCCAGGGGGAAAGGTTTGGTTTATGTCTCTTTTTATAAGAGTGAGTTAGGGTTGTCCTTATTCGGGAAGGAAATAAATATTGTGTAATTATGGGAGGATGTTTAATTTGTGTGTCATAAGGAAAGAATCTCTCCAATTTAGGAAGGTAATTTGATTTGATTTGATTTGATCTTATTTAGTTTAGGAACGTGATTTAATTTAATTAGGAAGGTGATTGATGAGATTTGATTTGAATCTTTTAATTTGGGAATGTGATTTGGCTTGATTTCAACAAGTGTTTAATGTGTGAATTTGTTATTTTGGAAGGCTTTGGACGTGAATTAGGGGGTTTGGGCGTGTGGTTGGTCCTTTTGGTAGGCTTGGTGTGTGGCTTGGTGGTGTATGGGCTTGATGTGTGGCTTGCGGGGGTTTTGGGCCAATGATAAGTTTTAAAACAAAGATCTAACTAGCAAACCCGAAGCTAAGCAAACGAATTAAATCCAAGAAGGTATTGATTTCTGACTTTTCCCTTCCGACTTCCGTTTCCCATGACTTCAACAACTTAAAGAGTAGTGCCTCCGTACGAGGCTCATCATCGGGACTTATATGCAAAAATGCAGTTCCTACAGTCGCCCCCACTTTGATAGGACTTGTGTAGTGTGTGACAATTACAATCCTATCAATGTTATGCATGCATTTTTACTTACCTGGCTCGCCAGCTGCTGCTTGACTTGCCTGATGCTTCGAACTAAGTTGATCTGGTGTTGAGGTGCTGCGACTTCGAGGTTCATCCCTGCAAGATGCTGCGATCTCTAGGACTCACTACCAAACTGAACTGATGAGAGGTGGTCCATTTTCAAACCGTTACTGAGTTGAGATTATGGTCCAGTTCCGAACCGTGCTCCATTTTAGGAGTGTCATTTTCGGCATTTGACGTGATAGTGGTCCATTTCTGAACCGTGCTCCATTTTCGGAGTGCCATTTTCGGCGTCTGATGTGATAGTGGTCCATTTCCGAACCGTGCTCCATTTTCGGAGTTCCATTTTCGGCGTCTGACGTGATAGTAGTCCATTTTCGAACCGTGCTCCATTTTCAGAGTGCCATTTTCGGCGTCTGATGTGATGGTCCATTTCCGAACCATTACTGATGTGATGGTTCATTTTCGAACCGTTACTGATGTGATAGTGGTCTATTTCCGAACCGTGCTCCATTTTCGGAGTGCCATTTTCGGCGTCTGACGTGATAGTAGTCCATTTTCGAACCGTGCTCCATTTTCGGAGTGCCATTTTCGGTGTCTGATGTGATATTGGTCCATTTCCGAACCGTGCTCTATTTTCGGAGTGCCATTTTCGGCGTTTGATGTGATAGTGGTCCATTTCTGAACCATGCTCCATTTTTGGATTGCCATTTTTGGCGTATGATGTGATAGTGGTCCATTTCCGAATCGTGCTCCATTTTCGGAGTGCCATTTTTTCCGTCTGATGTGATGGTCCATTTCCGAACCGTTACTGATGTGATGGTCCATTTTCGAACCGTTACAGATGAGATGGTCCATTTCCGAACCTTTACTGATGTGATGGTCCATTTCCAAACCGTTACTGATGTGATGGTCCACTTCCGAACCGTTACTGATGTGATGGTCCATTTCTGAACTGTTACTGATGAGGGTTTTGTTCCCGAATTGAGGTGAGGGTCTTGTTCCCGAATTGAGATGAGGGTCTTGTTCCCTATTGTGGGTCTTGTTCCCAAATTGAACTGCGGGTATTGTTCCCGATTGTGGGTCTTGTTCCCGATTTGAGATGAGGGTCTTGTTCCCTATTTGACTTGTGGTCTTGTTCCCAAACTGTGTTGCAGGTCTTGTTCCCGATTGTGGGTCTTGTTCCTAAATTGAATTGCGGGTCTTGTTCCCGATTGTGGGTCTTGTTCCCAAATTGAATTGCGGGTCTTGTTCCCGATTGTGGGTCTTGTTCCCAAATTGGATTACGGGTCTTGTTCCCGATTGTGGGTCTTGTTCCCAAATTGAATTACGGGTCTTGGTCCCGATTGTGGGTCTTGTTCCCAAATTGAATTGCGGGTCTTGTTCCCGATTGTGGGTCTTATTCCCAAATTGAATTGCGGGTCTTGTTCCCAATTGTGGGTCTTGTTCCTAAATTGAGCTGCAGGTCTTGTTCCCGATTGTGTTGACTGTGGGCTTCGACCGTGGGATTCATTCCTGAAACTGCTGATAAGGTGGGCCTCGGCCCTAGGATCCATTCCTGAAACTGCTTGTCTTTGCTGCTTTTTCCTTTTCTTCAAGACATGCGAACAAAAACAAGACAAAAATTACCTGCATGTGACGTGTATGCATGTATGCCTGGATGTATTTCCTATTTCGATGGGTTAGGACTTCCGTGTGCTCCTTGGTGCCATTTTCCTACAAATGTCTCTGGTCGCCCCCTGGGTCTGCTTATAATTTCCTTCTACCGATTCTTTTCTGGTGAATGCTCAGTTCTATTTGGTCTCATTGCTCAAGTTCTCGATATATCCCTTATTCGTGGGGTGGTAGACTGGTCGCCCACAGTCTTGGCTCAGCTTTCTGCTCTTTGCTACTTGCACTAGGTCAAAGTAGATCATGTGATGTGACGTTCCATATCAACAAACTATATTTCCTCTTACGGAATAGTCCCAATAGTTATACATATTATTGCCCTCAAAGAATGCCCAGTATTGAAACCAGAGAACCTTCAAAACATTCAATGCAACTCCAATCCAAGTCTTTGAATAAATGATCTAAGCCAGACTCAAAGTGTGTATGTGCAAAGGTTCCTTTGCAGATTCATCCCCAGGTAAGCCAACTCAATTATTTCGTCAAAAAATTGGGATCGATGGGTCAAACCAACCTAGATGTCTCAATTATGCCTGTAGTTGCTTTTCTGTGCTCAATATGGTATGGTTTTCTTTCTCTTTTGTCTCTCTCTTTTTCCTTTTCGTTTTGAACTTCTTCTTTTTTTCTTTTCTTTTCTTTATTTTTCTTTCTTTCTATTTTTTTTCAATACACATACCCTTTAAGGTAGTATTTCTCCTCATGGTGGTCCTAATACTCGCTCATGGGTAGCTTCACGCTTATCGGTTATAGGTGGTTAAATTATTTTCTTTAGAGATTTTTCTTTCATTTTCAACCATACCACATAACATAAGCAAATCAAGATAGTCATCTAAGCAAACGGTCATTCACCGACCTACAATTCCTTCAACTAGTCACTTTGCTAACTACTCAGGTTTTCACTGCTAAGAACCATAATCAAGTGCTTACGAGTCTAACATAGATCAATTACTCAAAGTGTCAGATAAAAGCACATCAAGAGTTTATCGTTTCTAAGATTTCTCCCTAAAGCAAACGATTTCATCATCGGACTTATGCCTAACTATCAAGTACTAAAAACAAACAATGTTTTTGTTTTTGTTTTTTGTTTTTGTTTTTTGTTTTTTTTTTTTGTTTTTCTCTCTTTTTTGTCTTCTCTCTTTTTTTTCTTTCTTTCTTTTCTAAAGGCTCCCCAATGGTCTTTTTATTCTTGCCATAAGGTTTTCTGTTTCTCGGTTTCTTTTTCACTGACATCATGGTTTGCTAAAATCTTCTTTGACAAGTCTTCTTTTTCCTAACCGAACAGATATCTATGATGGCTTTTAAGACACGGGGTTAACATGATGCGTGTATGCATGAGATGCATGAGATGCAAGTGGTTGTCAAAAGCATAAAGGGGCAACTTCTATAGGATATATGACTATGGTTCACATGCGGGTTTATAGGAGTGTAGACAAAGGCTCCCACTGGCGAAGAATTGCCCCCAACTAGGTCTCCCCACTCAAGGGTTCGAGCGACCAAGTGAGCGCACCTTTTTTATACGCTAAGGTACGTGCAAACGAGTGATGATACATGACTGAATGTCAAATAGATTTCTTATTTAAGATTCCCCAGAGGGAGGGTGGAGCGGACTCTCTTAAATACCCAAGCCTCTTAGGCTCTTACCGCCTTGGTGACAGGAATAAACAATAGGTCCTCCAAATTAGTCCATCATGGTAAGCTTCGAGTAAATGATTATCTAGGTGCCTTCACAGCTTTTCCTTATAGAAAGGTAGTGAATGAAGGAAGACACCAAACCATTACCTAGCTCTAATAGTGCCTTTGATTAAACCCCTTCAACCCACTGTAGACACGGTTAACTAAAACAAAAATCACAAACATTACAAGGCATTATTTCAGGGCTGATTCTCTATCCCTAGTGGAGTCACCAGAATGTAGGACATAAAAATCGGTGACGCTGTTCCAGGCTCTTGGCCCGGTCGGGAGTACGGAGTAGCCCGCAGGGGACTAAATCGGAGAAATAAAATGGAGTCGCCACCCAGTGTGAACTGGGAAATTATTTAAGGCCGCACTCACCCCTCGCAAGGGAAGACCTCAAATCGTTGGGTTCGAAATGGTCCCTTACTTATGCCACTTGTAATGAATAGATTTGTGCAATAATTTAACCAAGTCTACGCAACATACATACGCAAGATAACCTACATCTAAGTTCGCATACAACCTATATCTAAGTTCGCATATAACCTATATCTAAGTTTGGATACATAAAAATAAATCGACATAACGACAGGCACACAATTTCATGAACATATGTGTGAACGTTTCCTTAAGCGGTACGTGGAGTTGTATGCCATGTAGAAACCGCACTATCATTCATTCGAATTTGGCTACGAAATTTACGTATGGGTTTCCATACGATATACCACGAGAGGCAACAGTCAATCATTAACACAATCATGAACCCGATGTTGACTTGCATGAAGTATAATAATGCATATGACTATAAATAACCGAAGAGAACAAGACAATTGTGGAATAATTAAAACAACAATAAATGGAAATTAAATGCGAAATAATAAAAGACTAATAACGCGAAATAAATGCAGAATAATAAATATGTGACCAAAGAACTTGGTCGTTTTCAATATAGGACTTCGCATATCTGGTTGGACGTATTCCATGTCCAACCAAGCATGTCGTGTCTGGGATAACAAAATAAAATATAACAAATGGTGCCTTCAATTCTTACCTTTTAAGTCGCCTCTTGGAAGTGCATTACGCGATCGTCGGAAGGGTTAATGCTCTGCAACTCCTCTGGTTCACTGGTTCAATGACTTCCTTCGTCTCCTCGCTGTTATGGGCTGCTGTTTTACTCGCTGTTTGGGGACGGTTTTAGTTCACTGTTTTGGATATTTTGGAGTTTGTTTGTTCACTGTTTTTGTCTCAATTAAAGGGGTTGTGTGCTTTGTGTTTCTTTGTAGATCTGACTTCTATTTTGTGAAGGGCTTCTTGTTTGTTCTCAGCAGTTTGGCTTATGGGCTTATTTTGTTGTTACGTGAAGGGCTGGTTGATCTCGTTTGTTGTGGCTCTTTGTGCGTTGATAAGAAGGGTGCTGCCGAATGTGAGTGATCTGCGTGAGTGTGTGTTGAACGTTCAGTGTGTGGTCTGATTGTGTGTGGTGTGTGAGTGTACCTAGAAGGATATTGGGGTTCTTTGATGTGTAGGTTTGAGGCGGTTAGTGGGCAGCTTGGTTCTTTGTTGCTTCACGTTGATAAGAAAACAAAAATGAGAGTGGGTCATGTAAGGTGTCAGCTATGCCTTTGCTTCATGTGTGCAAGCAGTGTGGTTTACAGTATCTGAGTGTGAAGGGACTGTGGCCAGTGAGTGGCATGGCTGCGTAGGTTTAGGTTAGGGTTTTTGTGAAGCGTCCAAAGATAGGAGATAAAGTTGGTGACGAATTTGCGTTTTATGGAGAGAGAATGTGGAGAAGGTCGTTTAGGGCTTATTTATTTTTGTGTGATTTAGTGAGAGAGAGGGGGCGTGTGAGCGAGAGAGGTCGTGTATATGAGAGCCAGCCAGGGGGAATGGTTTGGTTTATGTCTCTTTTTATAAGAGTGAGTTAGGGTTGTCCTTGTTGGGGAAGGAAATAAATATTGTGTAATTATGGGAGGATGTTTAATTTGTGTGTCATAAGGAAAGAATCTCTCCAATTTAGGAAGGTAATTTGATTTGATTTGATCTTATTTAGTTTAGGAATGTGATTTAATTTAATTAGGAAGGTGATTGATGAGATTTGATTAGAATCTTTTAATTTGGGAAGGTGATTTGGCTTGATTTCAACCTGTGTTTAATGTGTGAATTTGTTATTTTGGAAGGCTTTGGGCGTGAATTAGGGGGTTGGGCGTGTTTTTGGTCCTTTTTGTGGGCTTGGTGGTGTATGGGCTTGGTGTGTGGCTTGTGGGGGTTTTGGGCCAAGGATAAGTTTTAAAACAAAGATCTAACGAGAAAACCCGAAGCGAAGCAAACAAATTAAATCCAACAAGGTATTGATTTCTGACTTTTCCCTTCCGACGTCTGTTTCCCACGACTTCCACAACTTAAAAAGTAGTGCCTCCGAACGAGGCTCATCATCAGGACTTATATGCAAAAATGCAGTGCCTACAATAGGTATAAATGGATAGTCTCTATTGGTCATACAACTATAAATCATATGCGGGTTTATAGGGGTATAGACAAAGGCTCCCGCTGGCGAAGGATTGCCCACAACTAGGACTCCCCACTCAAGGGTTCGAGCGACCAAGTGAGCAAGCCTTTTTATACCTTAAGGTACGTGCCAATGAGTTATGATGTGTGACTGACTGTCAAATGGATTTCCTATTGAAGATTCCCCAGAGGGAGGGTGGAGCGAACTCTCTTAAATACCCAAGCCTCTTAGGCTCTTATCGCCTTGGTGACAGGATTAAACAACAGGTCCTCCAAAATAGTCCATCACGGTAAGCCTCGAGTAAATGATTATCTAGATGCCTTCACAGCTTTTCCTTATAGAAAGGTAGTGAATGCAGGAGGACACCAAACCATTACCTAGGTCTAATAGTGCATTTGATTAAACCCCTTCAACCCACTGTAGACACGGTCAACTAAAACAAAAATCACAAACATTACAATGCATTATTTCAGGGCCGATTCTCTATCCCCAGTGGAGTCGCCAGACTGTAGACAACAGAAATCAGCGACGCTGTTCCGGGTTCGCGGCCCGGTAAGGAGTACGAAGTAGCCCGCGGGGAACTACACCGGAGAAATAAAATGGAGTCGTCACCTAGTGTGAACTGGGAAATGATTTAAGGCCGCACTCACCCCTCGCAAGGGAAGACCTCAAACCGTTGGGTTTGGAATGGTCCCTTACTTATGCCACTTGTAATGAAAGGATTTGTGCAATAATATAATCGAGTCTACGCACGAATATGACCTATATCTAAGTTCGCATATGACCTATATCTAAATTTGCATGCATAAAAGTAAGTCAGAATAACGGCAAGCATACAATCTCAAGAATACCTTAAATTGATAAGCATGGCAATGTAAACAAATAATATTCTAAACATAAACGTAAAAGAGATATAATAATTAAGTTCCTAATGCGAAAGAAATAACTAAATCATGCTTGGAAATAATCAACTAAATCATGCATAAAAATAACATACTAAACAACCTAATCATGCATAAAAGTAACATACTATTTCTAATAAACAACGAATAAACATAAATTTGGATGAAATGAAATATGTGCGTCTCTCAAGCGGTACGTGGTATTGTATCCCGAGTGCAGACCGTACTACCGTCCATTCGGATTTGGCTACAGAATTTACGTCCGGGTTTCCATCCAATATACCACAAGAGATAACACATATTTCATTCATCCCATGGCCACAACTTATATGAAACTATAATACGCATGCGAAGAAATAATAATAACTAACGGAAAGAAAGTGCGGGGATAAATAAAAAGGTGCCATCGGGTCTAACCTCTTAAGTCGTCTCTTGGAAGTGCGTTACACGGTTGTCGGAAGGGTTGATGCTCCGTAACTTTTCCGATTTACTGGTTCGTTGTTTTCCTTCATTGCCTCACTGTTTTGGGCTGCTGTTTTGCTTTGTTTTATGCGGTGGATGTGCTGTTTTTCTGGACTGGTTTGCGAGTTTAAAAGTGCAGTTTTTCAAGGACTGTTTTCCGTAAAAAAAAAAAAAGGGCTATTTTTCAGTGTACTTTTTCGCTGGTTTCATGGTCTATTTTACGGTATTTTAGGGTGCAGGTCAGAGACTTTTTTATGATATTTTTGGGTGCAGGTCAGGGGCTGTTATGTGGTATTTTCAGGTACAGGTCATTGGTTATTTCAGTGGTGTTTTAGGGTGCAGGTCAGGGTTATGAATGGCATGAGTTAGGGCTTATGCGTGTGGCGTGGCTGTTGTGTTTTGTGGCTAGAGTGAGTGATGTGGAGTGAAGGGCTGCTTCCGTGATTGAGTGATCTGTCGAGAGAGGCGTGGCTGCTGCACGTCAAAGGGGGCACTTGGTCGGTTTAGGGAATTATGGTTTGTAGTGTCGGTTGGTTGGGTTTCATTGGGGTTTTTTAGAGAGAGATAGGGCGTGAAGATTAGGAGGAATGAGATAGGGTTTTTTGGGAGTGAATGCTAACTAGAGAGATGAGGGGTGTGAATGAGCCAGGGCCTCCAAGAGTTGGGTTTAGGCTTCTTTTTATAGGCAAGGGTTGGGGTTGTCCTTATGTGAATATGGAAAGAATATCCTGTAATTATGGGGGATATTTAATTTGTGTATCATCAGGAAATGATCTCTTCAATTTTAGGAAGGTGATTTTTCGGATTTGATTTGATTTGATTTAGTTTAGGCATGTGATTTATTTTAATTAGGAAGGTGATTTATGGGATTTGATTTGAATTTATTTAGTTTAGGAATGTGATTTAATTGGATTAGGAAAGTGATTGATGGGATTTGATTTGAATATTTTACTTGGGAATGTGATTTTATTTATTTTCAACATGTGTTTAATGTGTGGATTTTTATTTTGAATGGAGATGGGCGTGAGTTAAAGGGTCTTGGGCGTGGGTTTGGTCATTTTGGTGGGCTTGGTGTGTGGCTTGGTGGTGTGTGGGCTTGGTGTGTGACTTTCGGGGGTTTGGGCCGAGAATAAATTAAAAAACAGAGGTCTAACGAGCAAACCCGAAGCTAAGCAAACGAATTAAATCCAACAGGGTATTGATTTCTGACTTTTCCTTTCCGACGTTCGTATCCCGCGACTTCCACAACTTAAATGGTAGTGCCTCCATGTGAGACTCATCATCGGAACTTTTATGCAAAAATGCAGTGCCTACAGTAATTTCTTGGTCCTGCACTTTCATGGTTAATTCTCCTTTTTGTACATCAATAATAGTTCGACCTGTAGCCAAGAATGGTCTTCCGAGGATGATAGGTATATCTTTGTCTTCTTCCATGTCAATGATAATAAAATATGCTGGGAGAATGAGTTTGTCGACTTTAACCAGCACATCTTCAACTACACCTCTCGGAAATGCGAGCGTTCCATCAGGAAGTTGCAAAGAGACTGAGGTGGGCATTACTTCTCGAATTTGCAGTTTCCTGTAAATCAAAAAATTCATCAAATTAACATTAGCACCTAAATCACAAAAAACTTTATCGATATAATGTTCTCCAATGGTGCATGGGACAGTGAAACTGCCAGGATCTTTCAACTTTGGGGGAAGTTTCCTATGAATGATGGTGCTGCATTCTTCTGTCAATGCTACTGTCTCAATTTCCCAATCTCCATTTTCGTGACAAAATGTCTTTCATGAATTTGACATAGTTGGGAATTTGTTCCAATGTTTCTGCAAATGGAATGTTGATATGCAGCTTTTTGAAGACCTCCAAGAATCAAGCAAATTGCTTGTCCAATTTGTTTTTCTGGAGACGCTGTGGAAAATGTGGAGGTGAAGTGAATCTTTCTCGATCATTTTCCTTTGCTTCTTTTTCCCCCATCTGTGGTTCTGTTTCTTTTAGAACTTCCTCAGTGGATGCCTTGATTCCAACATCTTTGTTAATTTCAGTACCGCTTTTCAAAGTAATGGCTTGACATTTCTCCTCACCACCATCGAAGGTTATCTGGCGATCTGTAACTCTAAGCATTGGCCAGTTGTCTCATTTGATTCTCCAGTGCTTTTATAGAAGCGGAATGGTTTTGATTCAATGTTACTTGATTTTGAACCATAGCTGTTAAGGCATCGTATTTTGCTTCTTGCTTTTTCAACTGGGCCAACACTTCTGTTATTCCTGGTTCTTTTCATACTCATGGCCTTTGTTTTGCTGTTGGAATCCTGGTGGTGGATTTTTCCTTTGCCCTGAATTATTGTTCCATGAAAAATTGGGATGATTCCTCCAACCTAGGTTGTAAGTGTTGGAATATGGATTGTTTCCTTGTCTGTTGAAATTGTTGATATAATTCCCGTCTCATCATGTTGGTTTGTTTCTAGTGCTCCTCTATATGGTGAACTTGCAAATCCAATATTGCCTTGCGTGCTAAGAGTTTCCATGAATTTGCATATCTGATCCAGCTTGGCATTATTGCTGTGTCTGCTCCAACTTCATAAATTCATGCGATTCGTTGGATCATGCTCCTTTTTGTTGGCCACAAAGAATTGTTATTGGCTATTTCTTCAATTAGGTCCCAGACCTGATATTCTCCTTTTGATATTAAAGCTCCTCCAGCCGCAACATCAATTGTGGTTCTCATTAGTCTAGAGAGTCCATTATAGAAGGTTTGGACTTGTAACCACTTTACAATCTCATGGTGAAGGCATTTTCTGAGCAAATCCTTATATATTTCCCAAGCTTCGTAGAGGTATTCTGAGTCATGTTTTACAAATGATGTAATGTCATTCCTCAGCTTTGCAGTTCTGGCTGGTGGAAAGTATTTTGCAAGGAATTTGGTGGCTATGGTGTTCCAAGTTATGATGGAACCTGCTGGTAGTGAATGTAGCCAAGTCTTAGCTCTGTCTTTCAAGGGATATGGAAAAACACGCATTCTCATTGTTTCTTCAGTCGTTCGGTTGTAATAGAAAGTGCTGCAAACCTCCAGGAAGTTGATGATGTGGGCATTAGGATCTTAAGTTGCATTCCCCCCAAATTGAAGTGACTTTTGAATCATTTGGATACACGTTTTGATGTCACACACATTTGCTGGTAAGGGAGGAAGTACAATACATGAAATGAATTCGTTAACCACCGGAATAGTTCTGTCTCGAATGGGAATTGGTGGTGCAACTTCCAAAGGTTCAGGTTCCATGTTGATTAGTGCTTATTGGCCTTCTCGCCTTTTCCTTCTCAACTATCTGATGGTTCTTTCTTTTTTTAGGTCAAGCGGACGAATTGTAAAGCTTCTGGTTCTTCTCATGTAGTGTCTGAGAACCTGAAACAAAAGAAAATAAAAAACAATAAGTAAAAAGAAATTAGACACAAGTAAAAGTATCTAACCCCAAAATTAATAGTGAAAGATAAATAAGTCCTCGGTAACAGTGCCAAAAACTTAACCAGCATAATCACACACGTATAACAAAAGTGCACGTATTGTTCAAGTAGTATAAAATGTATCGATCCCACGATGACTTAATACCTTAACTATTAATTTATGAAGCCAAATGTTTACAAGTATCTAATAGATTGGTTGTTTGATTGGATGGTAATTTTAAACTTAAAACAAGTAAATAAAATAGCACGTAAGTAAATGAAGGGAAAATTCAATATTATTAAACTATCCAGGGTTGTGAATTCTTCCAATACCTTTTAAAGATGAAGTGATTATCTCACGTTTGTGCAATATATTGGTTTATTAACCTGGAACACAAATTTATGCAAAAGCCTTTTCCGATGGTCAGATGTAAATACCCAATATAACCCAATTAATCATATTCTTATGTCAACCAAGTTACCTGAATTCATTAAGATTAATTTCCAATTATGGCTACCCCCGCCTGACAGGTATATTCCTATCCTGTAAGGAAATCTATTAAGGGTTATCTATCCTTAAGGGAGATCGTGGTTGTTGAGTCTAAGGCTGAAACCTAAAATCTATTTTCCAAGTTCATTTTAAGTTTACCAAATCAATCTTATTTTGGCCAGTTAACAAGAAGCATTAAGCTTAAGGCTCAATAAATAAACCATTATATAACCCAAACCGTAAAATAACCCCTTATAAACCGGTGATATTAGAATTCATCACAACCCTAGATAACATGTTTAGTTACAACACATATCGAGGACTAGTAAAAGCTTAAATAAAGTAAATGACATAAAGTAAAAGATGGAAATTAAAAAGGTAAATAAAATAATAAAGAAAATATCGGGGTTAGATGATCCACTTTTATTACTTCTATTTTAGATATATCCCTTATTATAATATATGTAGGCGACATCCTGATTAAGTCAAATTTATAATTAATTCCAACCGACCATAAAGGGGATATCCAATTTAGTCAAGTTAAAATCAATTTATTTAAAGTCCAATCGACCATATATTGGTTTCTAAGGTGGTCCCAAGATCAATATAAGCAATGAAAATAAATGAATACAACTAAGAAGTATGGCGGAATCATACTTACAAAGATCGGCTTTTGGATACGAAGATCAACAAAAATTTCCTCCCTGCTTGATGTATTCGGCCAAGGCTTGTTTTGTTGAAGAAGATGAACAAGCTCCAGGCTTCGAAACGATTCCAAGCTCTAAGTTCGGTTTCCCTATCACCTTGTATTGATCCTTGAAGTGTGCTAGCAAGATTTGAAAGAAAAACAATTCTTCTTTCAATGGAGGAGGCTCACGGTTTTGGAGCTTCAAAGGGAGAGAGAGAGTTTCTTTTATTTTGGTATTTGTTTTTCCAAAAAATCAATAATGAAAATCAATTACCAAAAATTTTGGTATATGCTCTCAAAAAGTCAACCAAAATTTTTGCTCCAAAATTGCATTAAATGTCCACACCAACCAACATCATGAATAGTGACTGCATGTCACTCACCAAAAAGGTGACTTGACATCTATCACTAAAGTGACAAGTGATGTGACTCGCGATGTGACTTGTGGGCCCCACTTTAATTCAAAATCGAAGTGGCCCGCAAACACATTCCGGGCTCGGGTTCGTTAATTCCGAATTAACGAATTTTTCGTTGTGACGTTATTAAATCAAATTCAATTAAATAATTATGCCTAGCAAAATTACTATTGACGTCGCTTGCGAATTAATTCTAAATCAATTTGTTAGCCCGAATTAAAATCCAATTTTAATTCCGCATCAAAATCCAATTTCATATAATATATCGAATATATTATTTTATCGATTAATTCCAAATTAATCGTTCTCTCTCTTCAAATAGTACTTTATCCCAGATAAAGTCTCTCCGCTATTAATCCCAGATTAAAAAAGTTCAAATCATACGTCATCGGTGAATCTTCGGGAAGCGACCCAAGAGATCCATGGATATGTTGGCAGTAAATCCGGTCGTCGGACTATCCAAACACATAAGTACCTAGTACTACGTTCTTACTGTTTTATGAGACAAGGTTGGCTTCTAGCAAAGCGTCATGCCTACCCAATTCCCTAGAAATATTCTTAATGGAATATATAATCTATGTCAGGCGTAGTATACGTAGTATTCCGTATATCGATCCAGTATCGGATGTCACATGCAAGGCCTGGGGCTGGAAAAGTGTATGCCCCGTACGAAGCATATATCGGATCACTAGCAACTAGTCTCTTTATAATCGGATAATCATGACCTAGTCATATTATCACGATGGTTGCAACCCTTTTGAGAACCAGTTATGTATCCCTGCATGACCATCATCTCCATATGACTGAAGTGATACTTCCGTCTTGACATCACACCCAATACACTACGATTCTCAATAAACCCAGAAGAGGCGTACACAGAACATGTTAAAGTCATGGACGACCAAAACCAAAGCGTATTGATTGTCGAAAGAACTAGCGATGCAAGTCTCAGGTTAAGACCAAATACACCTACCCTGATGCGGACTCCCATAGACACATAGTCATACTACCAATGAGATTTTGAGGGGTCTATCCAGAGCAAAGCTGTTTCCATACCATCGGTAAACACAACCTTCTACCACACTTGCATAAGTATCCAATACTTAAATATATGAGAACTATGCTGTTACGCTTCCATAACACGCACAAGTGCGATACTAGTCTATTCCGCATTATTGATGTCAAGTCTCGATAATACTACGACTAGGGATATTTAATGATTAAACCGTCATGGATTGATACTGTCTCATATCATCTCAATCCGGAACTAATCATAAGGACTTTCATCATTTACACATTTAAGTAATCTAATTACGAAATGATAAAAGACAATTTCCTTTGCTACATAATTAATTTGTACAAAAACACAATGTCTTTTACAAATAGTGACTCTATGGGTCATAATTGTCCAACAATCTCCCACTTGGCCTATAGCCAGTCACTCAAGCATCTAACACCTGAAATATGTACATGTCGCTCAAACCTTTGCTAAGGAATAGCTTTCGTCAGCGAATCTGCAATGTTGTCATCTGATGCGACCTTCTCGATCTTCACATCGCCACGATGTATGATCTCACGAATCAGATTGAAATGTCGAAGAACATGCTTGGCTCGTTGATGAGACTGCGGTTTCTTAGCCTGCGCTATGGCCCCATTATTGTCACAATACAATGGAACAGGCTCAGCTGCTAACGGAACTTCTCCTAATCCAATTAGGAATTTTTGGATCCAAACTGCCTCCTTTGCTGCTTCAGCTGCAGCGATATACTCCGCTTCTGTTTTTGAATGGGTAACAGTCTCTTGCTTGGAAGATTTCCAGCTCACTGCTCCATTATTCAAACAAAACACGTACCCAGATTACGACTTACAGTCGTCTTTATTGGTTTGGAAACTTGCATCGGTATACCAAGTTACCTCAAGTTCTCCATCTCCATGGATCAAGAAAAGCATCCTTAGTTCATCTAAGATACTTAAGGATATTCTTAACCGCTATCCAGTGACCTTCACCTGGATCGGCCCGATAGCGACCACACATGCTCAAAGCATAGGAGACATCATGTCGCGTACATATCATGGCATACATGATCGATCCGACTGCCGAGGCGAACAATATCTGACTCATGTTGTCTCTCTCATCTTGAGTTTTAGGACACATGTCCTTAGATAGAGTGACGCCATGTGACACTGGCAACAGTTCCTTCTTGGACTGATCCACGTTGAATCTCTTCAACACTTTTTCAATGCACGTGCTCTGGGAGAGTCCAAACAGATTTCTAGATCTATCTCGGTAGATCTTTATTCCCAGAATAAAGGCTGCTTCTCCCAGATCTTTCATGGAGAATTTTAATGAAAGCCAAGCTTTCACCGATGTTAACATGGGAATGTCATTGCCCATAAGCAATACATCGTCAACATAAAGGACAATGAAAGTCAGTGCGCTCCCACTAACCTTCTTGTATACACAAGGATCATCTTCGTTTTGAAGGAAATCATATTCTTTTATGATCTCATCAAAACGTTGGTTCCAAGAACGCGATGCTTGCTTCAGTTCATAAATGGACCGATTTAACTTGCAAACCTTGTTTGCATGTTTATGCATGACAAAAACCGTCAGGCTATTGCACATAAACATCCTCCAACAGGTTTTCATTAAGGAAAGCGGTTTTGACATCCATCTTCCATTTCTCGTAATCGAAATATGCAGCAATAGCAAGCATTATCCGAATGGATTTAATCATGGCAACGGGTGAGAAAGTTTCTTCATAATCGACACCATGTCGTTGACGATACCCCTTCACTACCAGCCTAGCTTTGAATGTTTGTACGTTGCCATCCATGTCGGTCTTCCTCTTGAAGATCCATTTGCAACCAATATGTTTTACGCCTTCTGGTGCATCAACCAGTGTCCAAACTTGGTTGGTATACATAGAATCCATTTCGGACTTCATGGTATCTTGCCATAAAGCGGAATCGATATCTTGTATCACTTCCTCAAACGTAGCCGGCTCGTCTTCCTCAATGAGATTGATATCTACATGAGGTGTGATCAGAAACCCATACCTCTCAGGTTGTTTTCTGACTCTCTCCGACCTACGTGGTCCTTGTGTATTCAAAGATTGTGGTACAGCTTCATCCCTGATGAACTGTTCATGTTCCGTTGAGGATTCTATGCCAGGAACAATATCACTCTGATTTTCATCGAGTTCTACTTTCCTCCCACTTTTCACTGCATTTAGGAATTCCTTCTCAAGGAAAACCGCATGGGTCATAATTGTCCAACACCATAAAGGCGGTATCCCATTAAGTCATGTATTAAATAGTTTATATATTATAATTAATGGAGATTAATCTAAATATTAGTAATAAAAGCTTAACATTTTACCCCAGCAAAAGGGAGTTACCTCCTCATACTAAACAGTAAAAGTAAAAAACTGAAAAGTAAAATAAAGAAAGTATTATTGCGTAAAGTAAATAAAATTAAATACAGAAAGCTGTAAATAAACAAACAAAATACAATCTTCTTAGTATTCTTAAAGAATTTCCCAGAAGAAGGTATGAATTGGAATTCTGAAATCGACCTCAATTTATAGGCAAATCCTGGCTTCTCACATCGCAACGTGAAAAATATTGCGCTTCACGACGTGTCCTAGATCGATGACATATGGCACGGGCTTCGCGGAGATGATGACATGTGGATGTCGGCAGAATTATGGCTCAGCGTCATGACACAGAATGCTTGGTGTGTTGTGACGCTGACATCAATAATGATGTGCATTATCGACAGCATAAGATGATGACACGTGTCCAGCACACGTTAGCATTTGGCATATTTGATCAGACTGCACATTTTAGCAAATGGCGCTTTTTAGCATGAAATTTATATTTTTGCCTTTTTTGTTTATTTTTCGCTGTTTTGGCCTCGATTTGATTCCAGAGTGTCCTGTTATTTTATTTATCTAGAAAATACCACAAAACACATCAAAATATTCACAAAAATCAAGAAACTATACAAAATATTAAGTCAATAGATTGAGAAATAGTGATCTGTTACATAACATAGCATATATAAAACTTCCAACTACTGAAGCATATGGTATATGTCTCATCTCTTCAACCACTTGAGGTGTCTTAGGAGACTGTTCCATAGACAAATGAATTCAATGCCTAAAAGGTAAATTACCTTTCTTGGAATTCTGCATACCAAATTGCACAAGAATCTTGTTTTATGATGCTTGAGACATTACTAACAATCGTTTCTTGCGATCCCGAATGATCTAGATCCCAAGTACATAACTTGTCTCTAGCAAATATGTTATTTGGAATTGGTTAGATAGCCATATTTTCACGTCCGATAATATCTTTACATCATTCCCAATAAGTAAAATATCATCAATGTATAACACAAGGAAAACCATCTTACCATCAATGATGCGCTTGTAGACACAAGGCTCGTTGATGTTCTGCTCAAAGTTATAAGACTTTATCGTAGTATCAAGCCTTATGTTCCAAGATCTAGATGCTTGTTTAAGTCCATAAATGGACCTTTGCAACGTGCAAACTTTTTTCTCTTGACCTTGGGTAATGTACCCCTCTGGTTGTACCACATAGATACTCTCATCAAGATTGCCATTCAATAATGCAATCTTGACATCCATTTGCCAAATCTCATAGTCATAATATACGGCAATGGAAAGAAGAATCCTGACGAATTTTATCATGGCTACTGGTGAGAAAGTTTCTTCATAGTCAACTCACTCCTTTTGGGTATAACCCTTTGCCACTAGCCTAGCCTTGAAAGTCTTTACTTTCCCATATATTCCACTTTTTCTCTTATAGATCCACTTGCAACCTATGGTTTTTACTCAATCAGGTTGGTCTACAAATTCCCAGACTGAGTTAGAGTACATAGACACCATCTCGAGGTTCATGGCTTTGAGCCATTCATTTTTATCAGTATCTTCCATTGCACTACGATAGGTCAATGGATCATATATACCATCACAAGATGCAACAACTTGCACCTCACCATTTCCTAGATAGAGTTCAGGTTGTCTTACAACCCTCCCACTACGTCTAGGTGGCATGGTATCCAGATAAACTTGCATCTTACTTTTAGATGTAGAAGATGTTATGTCTTTGTCAATATTTGACAATGATGTACTGGTCGTATCAACAAGAAACTCCTCAAGTAACACTTTACTTCGAGCTTTGAACTCTCTCATATAGCCCTCCTCAAGAAATGTAGCATTTGTCGACACAAATATGTTATTATATTCTGGACTATAAAATAATCCACCCCTAGTTTCCATAGGATAGCCTACAAGTAGGCACACATGTGAACGTGGTTCCAAATTAGTAGTCTTGTTCTTTAGCACATGTGTCGGTGTCGCAAATTAGCTTTACGAGCATTCGAGAACCCTAAGGGAGTCTTAGGAATATACTTAGAAGGAACTACATTCAGGATATATATTACTGTTTGAAATGCGAATCCCCAGAAAAAACTAGGTAGAGTGCTATAACTAAACATTTATCTCATCATGTCTAGTAGGGTCTGATTTCTCTTCTGCAACTCCATTTTGTTGTGGTGTTCTAGGTGATGTGAGCTGTGAAAGAATTCCATGCTCAACTAAGAATTCCTCAAAATCTCAATCAAGGTATTCTTCTCCATGATCTTATCGTAGAATTTTGATGCTTTTACCTAACTGATTCTAAAAAAGAATGATACTCTTTGAACTTTTAAAATGTATCTGCCTTGTGCTACATTAGGTAAACATACCCATATCTGGAATAATCGTCAATGAAAATGACGAAGTATTCATAACCACCCCGAGCTTTTACATTTATCGGTCTAAAAACGTCCGAATGCATTAGATCAAGTCTTTCTTTGGCTCTTATCCCTTTTTCCAATAAAAGGTCTCTTAGTTATTTTGCCTTCTAGACAAAATTCACAGACATGTAAAGTACCGAGTCTTAACTAATTTAAAAATTCATTCTTAATTAGTCTATCTATCCGGTCAATGTTAATGTGACCAAATCTAAGGTGCCATAAATCGGTATCATCATAAGAAATCTTTTTGCCGTTTAGTTTTAGATTTTTCTATCTTAAACATTTAAATATTAAGTAGTGATTCATGCATTAACGGTCTTAATACATATAGATTATTTTCGGAGTCTCTCTTGTATATATTTAATCTATTTCTACTAATAATAACTAACTTATTATTAAATGAAATAAAAAAAATCCACATTCCATAAGTTTTGTTAAAGAAATCAAATTCCTGCGAAAACCAGGAATATATAGTACACCATTCAAACATAAATAACTCTTACTAAAATTAAAATTTGAAACTCCTGCTGCTTTTTCTGAAACAGCATCCCATGTCCCAACACTCATGGTAAAACTACCTTCAGCAATGTCATTCCATGAGTCAAGTAGCTGCAAAGAACAACAAACATGGTTAGTGGCACTAGAATCAGCAATCCATATGGATTTATCATCCTCTACCAAAAGTGACTCAATGACAAGTAAATCGTATTTACCTGTATTCTTCTTCTCTTTAAACTCAGCAAGGTATTTTTGACAATTCCTTTTCCAATGCCCTTATTGTTCACAATGGAAATATTTTCCTTTGGCATTGGTTCTTTTAGAGCTTTTGTTGTTTTTCTTTTCATTGGTTTTTCCTTAGCCTTCCAATTTCCTTTTTTCTTCTTCTTTGCAGATTTAGAAGATTCAGCAACATTTGCCTCAGTATTGGACCAACGAGGACCCATTATGACAGATTCGTAATTGGTGAGCTCATTTAGCAGTTCTGTCAACGTAAAAGGCAACTTATTCATAGAACATTTTCTTTTAAACTGTAGGAAACTCTTCGGAAGGGTTTCCATGATCACCTGACTTTGCACATTGATACGTGCATCATGGGTTTCAGCCATATTAAGATGAGACATCATCTTTAACATATGGTCTCGGACTGATGTGCCTTCTTTCACTCTAGTGGTCAATACAAAGACTATTAACTTATGTTGTTGCCGATCTGAAGGTTGACCAAACATGTTCTGTAATGACTGCATAATCATTGATGTTGTCACCATAGGCTAATGCTGTGTAGTAAGAACCTCAGACATGGATGCTATCAAATAGTTATCGGCATTCTCATTAGTTTTAATCTAATTATTATAGGCATTACATGCAGCTCTACCAGCATTTGGTGTTGGCTCAGAAGGACATTCCTCCATTAGGACAAATTTAAGGTCTTCGCAGACCAAAACAGCATTCATGTCACTTTTCCATTTAACATAATTTTCCCCGGTTAATTTTTCTTGTTGTTTGAGAATTGAGATAATTGCAGATGTCATGGCTGAAAAATAATAAATGCGCATTCAACATTCATTCATCGCATATTAAAATTGTCAAATATCTAGGTAAAAAATTGAACATGATGCATGATCAATGTATAATGAATTAGAAACCTAAAAGAATTACTATGTCACTATTATTCCACAAATAAGTATTGTCGTAGGGTAGGTCAAGTATTCACATGAAAAACTGAGATATTTTCAATTGATTAATATATCTGAAATAATTTTTATTCTTATATTAATCAACTACCATTATTTTGATCAAGGAAGCCTTGATTAACAACTTAATCATTCCTTTTGTAAGTGTGACACATTATTTCAGAACCCTTGGACTTAACTAGTGAAGTGCCACTGTAGGGTAGGTCAAATCACCAAATACATCTAGAGTCCCTATCCTTTCGGAATCCAAACTTGATATTGACCCAAAAATGACACCATCCGTAGGCGAACGAAAGCAAAGCCGTCTCGAGGCACCTATTGAATCTCACATTTCTGGATTACAATGGAGATCGTAGGATATATTGTGGTATACCCCTCTCCCACTTACTATTTTAAAGTGTAAGGTTTCTATCTTATTAGTATTTAATGAATCTTAGATTATGCTCGGCTAAAGTCATAACCTTATTAATACTAGTTGATAATTTAGTGATTTAACCAATTTTAACTCTTAAATTTTTATTCACTAATCATGATTAGTCTCTACTAACCAATTAACTTAATTAAACTAATTTAATCAAGTTGCTTTAGTGGTCTGATTAATTTAACTATTAAATTATTAGTCCACTAATGGGTTTTAAAATTTAGAATTCAACGAACAGACCAAATATCATTAAACCATTTAATCGATAAAGACACATTATTTATTCTAAGGATACGTGGTATTGTATCCCAATGATAGACCATATTACCCTCCATTCAGAATCGGTTATGGAATTTACGTCCGGGTTTCCATCTGATATTCCAAGGAAAATAATGTACTCATAAAGTCCATTTGTTTCTAAAACTTTAATTCGTAATTTTTAAACCTTTAAACCAATTAATCTTATTAATCTGTTTGAATGCATTAAATATTTTTATTTAACTTCTAAATTGCATAAAATCATATTTTATGACTAGAATATCATGCATGTCTTCATGTTACGGCATGTGAAAATGTAAGAGTAGGCACCAAAGGCTATATGACATGTTAATAAACAATTAAAAACATACATATTACGATGCCCATAAACCAGTGAGTACAAAAATGATAGGTCTGTGTCGTATCGCGATGCAGGTCAGGTTGCTCTCACATGAGTTATGCATCGCAACGCGCTAAGGGTTACATCGCGACGCAACCCAGTTTCCAGGGTTGGAAGTTGCAAAAACATACACATTTCAAATTACGTTGGCCGGGCTCTTATTTTTCTATACTAATCTTATTAGTACAATAAATCCAAGGCATCTCTTAGTCTTCAAATCTTGTTCCATGGAGTGTTGTTGAGTTCTTCGTGAAATTTCTCTGTCATAAGTCCTTCGCGGCATCGGTTCCTCCAAGTTAGAAATAGGGTTACATAATAGACTTATTACAAAGGAAATAAACTTACAACACTTGAAATAATATGACCTTATGGCCTTACATTTCCAATGCTAAAAACAAGAGCTGGAAAAATTAACGATCAGTGCAATACATTAATCAAATTAATCAAAAGTAAACATTCATCATATGGACATTAAGACCATTCATCTCATGAACCTAATTGTGCCTACTCATCAAAACATGCATTTTAATAATATATATATCTCATATAAATTATTAAGACTAAAATGGGAAGGGTTAAGAAAACTTTTCAACCTTAAGCTCTAGATACCAATTGTAGGAAATGACTTTCCTTAGCACGGCGGAAGTTGCTTGTGTGGGCACCGGCTCCGGTATGGATCTTTAAAATTTTCTTTGCCTTCTTTCTTTGTTGTAGTAACCAAAATAAATCCTTTGATGTCCAATGCTTGGATCAACCACTCGATCTTTTGAACTATGACTTGAAACCAACAAACTGAAGTATGGCTTCACTCGCAAAGATTAAACTCGAAGCAATTTAGAGAATAAAGATGTCATAATGGTGTTTGGCTTTTGGAATTTCAAACACTCTCACAACACTTGTGAATGCTTGAACACTCTTTATTTTCTCTCATTTTCACTTGTGTGAATGAATGCAAAAATGTTAACCTTAGAAGTGAGAGAAATGGTAGAGATTATATTCTCTTACACAAGCCAACTAACCTTGTCATTAAGCATCTAATGCTTTCTTGCAATGGCCAATACAAAAATGTGAATGTCATACCAAAGCATAAGAAATGATAAGCTAAAAATAAGGACTTTTTCATTAAGCATCTAATGCTTTCTTTCAATGGCAAACACATAATAAATATGGAGGCCATACCAAAGTATAAAAATGGATTAGCTAATGACAAAACTATTAGATGTATACATGCCACCTAATAGACATAATAAGTTGGAAAACATGGCAAGTCATATGGCTTTGTTTCCAAGGTAAATAAAAAAGCACTATCTTAATAATGATTAAATTACATTCAATTATGTTGTAGTAATTATCTCATAATTATTACTAACTTGATTATCTCATAATCAAGATTTGATTATCTCATAATCAAAGAATTCTAGAAAATATTAAGTTAAACTAATTTAACATAGTTTTCATTTGTGACAATAAATATTATTAATCTCATTAATGATATTGTTGACGGGTGATTTTAGTTCCAGGGGCAATTTCGGGATAATACTCCCGGGACAATCCTCCTCCAACCGTGAATTTGTTTAGTTATGGGGTGGCCAAAAGCAAATTTAGCAGAAGATACAAGCAAACACAAAATCAACAGAGGGTTTACGTGGGCCAAAAGAAAATTTAGCAAGCCTGCCATCTAACTCCCCATCAAATCACTCTGTTTTTTACATTGCCACACTCAACAAGTATGATGACAGTCTGTAAAGATCTCTCATACGGTGATACATGTCAGAGGGAAAAGTCCAAACGATCCCGGTCTTCATGTCAGACATCATGGGGACGGCCAAACACTGTGCCGATCTACTCCAACTACTTCCGAACTGACCCAAAATATCTGAGCTCATTCTCTCGATCCAAGATGAATGATAGGGCTGAACCGAGCTACCGGTCTAAAGTAGTTGGTCTCGGCTCTGTTGTTGTCATTCTCTAAAATCTGTATCATATTGTGTCCTCAAGTCGGTCAAATCCAGGAAACCGGGTCCGAACACCATACCTGGTCGAAGAATGGCTAATATCCTCAGAACATTCGCCTTCCCTAAAATAGAAATTCCATTTTTGCCCTTACCGTGCTGTTCAAATACTTTGTCACATAAAAACACCATCAATAAATATACAAATATAATGTGAGCATATTATTAGACAATCTAATTATATTAGGTTTGTTACAGTTAATCGAACTAGCACATGGACCAAATGAACCTATGGTTCTGAGCTCCAATAATTCCGAAATATTAATTAAACTCTTTAATCAAATATTATAAATTATTACCTCCGCTTTATTCCACTAAAAACTCAAATTTCAACTCTCGTTACTGTAGATGGATAAAATAAACCAAACAACTTCGGTGTCCATCGATATAGTCATTACATATGGATATAGCCCTTCACGAATATCTCATAAATAGAGCCGAGTCAAAAGTTCGTTAAACCCCTCTAAATATTTTGTCTCTTAAGCACCATTGATTCTATAATGAACAATTAATTAATAACAATTATGAATATAAAACTTTCTAATCGTAATAGAAAAGTTATGTGCTCAAATTGTTCAAGTCCCGAATCAACTCTTAAAAGAGATATTCTTCTGCTTCTTGTAAAAAAGAGTGACTTCCATACCTATGTAAAACATTCCCATCTACACACCCAACCATATCCCCAAAATACGTAGTCATTGGCCAGGAATGCAACACCAACATCACCATAATAAATCAAATGGCGTAGCCTGTCATGTAGGAGTTCGTAGTACACTCAGGATTATGATCGAATCCATATATGACAATCTATTAAATAAAATGAATATCTTCGGTTAACAGATATTAAAATAAATTCATATTTATCTGAGTCCAGTTCTATATGATCTCTTCATATAAGGTGCCTCAATTCCCATGTCACTACATAACGATCCCGGATCAAGGTCGTCATATAAGTATAGAATGGACCGCAGTTATAGATAAACCACAAATAAAGTACTCTCTTTGTTTGCTCTCTATGGATTATTTAGATTACTAACTCCAGAGTTAAATCCTCTTGGACATCAAACATACACTAAGTCTGAAGGTACAAGAGTAATTAAGGTAAACAAGATAATTGGACAATATGCGATATAAATCAAACAACTTTGATAAGATGAATAATGCATTAAATCAAACAACTTTGATAAAATGAATAATGCATTTATTATTATTAGAATAATCAATTTTGTTTACAATACATGAAGCTCTAGGACATAAATTCCAACAATAACTTCTAGAGAAACTGAGAGTTGAAGAGTTAGTGACAGAGAGAGAAACATGTCAACACTCGACCACCTGAGATATTTGTACCAAGTAAAACCTTAAGTGACTATTTTATATTCTTGTATTTCCTACACTTTTAGCTCGGGTCGATCTTGACCCTAGCAGAAATAAAATACATCCCATTTTTCTCGTGGACGTAGGTTGGAACCACTCTCCGCATAACCATATAAATCTTTATTTGTTTGTTTTTCTAGTCTACTTGCTAAATTTACTTTTGATTCCCTATTAACCAAATAATTTCACTAATGTGTGAGGTTTATTCAAGGGATTGATTTCTCATATTACCCTTCTAATGGAAAACAACCGTCAACAATTGGCGCTTTCAGTTGGGAGAGTACAAAAAATAGCAAACACACTAAGACGATGACAGGAGAACAAAATCATAGAGTATTGGAGGCCTCAATGGCCGAATGGATGGAAAAGATTAAAGAAAATTTATGTTTGGAAATAGAGAATGCTAGAAAAGAAAAGGAGACAACCCGGGCTTTCATGAAAACCATTATGAAGAATATCGAGATGTTGGAAAGGAAAACATGAGAAAAGGCACATGCGGGGCTTAGTAGAAAGAGGGAAGAAATTGCTCGTGGAAAAAGAACGATTGCTGTAGAAGAAGAGTCAGAGGTGATTGTAATATCCTAATTTTTTGTAACAGTTCTGGAAGATTTCCGAAGTAAGGTTTAGGTTTTGGAATTAGATGATGTTCAAAAATAAGAGATTATGTGTTGGAAAATAGGTCGGAATTTTTTAAAGTGAAGCTTCGTCACGTTGGGAAATGCATTGTTATACGCGAGAAGTTTGGGAAGTTTGTAATTTCAGCTATAAAAATAGCAAATGAACTCCGATTGAGCTAATTCTTAAACTATTGGACCTTTTTTTTTTCGAGACGAACAACTTTCATGTAGAATACATTTCGAAATTTGCATCAAAAGAGCTTCTAAAATGTAAAGTTTATAGAAACCCCCATTACATGGGCCTCATTGTAATTTCGCTGGGGCTTAAACTTAAATTCTAGAAACTTTTCCATATATGCTCAAGTTTTTAGAAATTATAAAAATGTCATAATCCCAAAAAGTCATTGTTACGATATTCAGTTATTAATTCCTATTATTACTCAGTTGAGGGTTTTACATCTCAAACCAACAATCGGAACATATTCAATTTTACGCATATTAAATTCTAAGGTAATTAATGATTATTTTCTCTACGATAACAACACATAAAAGTCATCGTTACGAGTTATCTAACGTCAAAAATATACCCTCAGGCAATACTGCAGCAGAAGACCAACACGCAAAATAACTTTTACCAGTCACAATTAAATTCGCAAACCACACATAGAAGAAGCATGACTGGATCTATATGGGATTTGACAAAAAATAATTTCTAGTCTAAATAATCGGAAGATAATAAAGAACAATAACATCAATTTTATTAAACGATTAAAAAGTACTTTTAGGAATTAAAAACATAAATAATAGAAATCAAACACAAGAGTTCATCCCTAACTTTGCCTAGGGAATTAGTTACCAATAAAAGAAATAAGAATAACCTGGGATTGGAGAGAAATATCACTCTGAATCATCACGGATCTGTGTCCCGACCTCGCGCTCATATTTCTTCTTTGCTCCTATCTGCTTGCGGCTGACTGCTTCTGTTTCTATGCCCAGAAGCTCTCGACTTGCTCTCTTTTGTTGATATTATGCGGTGCCTCTCTCTTTCTTGTTGTTTGTCTTTAATATGCGCACATCGTCTCTCTCCTAGGGTTTATTTTATATATGGCACACAACAGCCTTAAACTCTCTCTACGCACGTTGCATGCCTTTTAATCAATGAAACCCGAATCCTCTTGCCAGCGCACTTCTCTCTCTCTTGTTAGCATGCAACCACTCACGTTAGTTTGTGAAATAAACCATAATGCTCACGTTCAGCCTCCTCTTGATAATTTCTTTTGTGCACACTTACTGCCTTCATAACTCGAATCTAAGTCTTTGAGTGACGACACCCACAAACGTCATTCAAAACACACAACCATGCAAAAGAAAAAATTAAATAGTCCCAATAGTTACACATAATTTTATCCTCAAAGAATGCCTAGTAATGAAATCAGAGAACTTTCAAAGTACTCAACATAACTCGAATCTAAGTCTTTGAATAAGTCATTTAAGCCAGACTCATAGTGTGTGTGTAAAGTTTTATTCACAGCTTTATTCCTAGGTAAGCCAACTCAATGATTTCGTTTAAAAATTGGGACCTATGGGTCAAACCAACCTAAATATCTCAATTAAGCTTTGTAGTTGCTTTTATGTGCTCACTATGGCATGATTTCTCTTTTTCCTTATTCTCTCTTTTCATTTTCTTCTTTTTGAATTTTATTTTTCTTTCTCTTTTTCTTTTCTTTTTTCTCAACACACCTACCCTTTAAGGTAGCATTCTCCTCATGGTTGTCCTAATATTCGCCCATAGGTAGCTTCACGCTTATCAGTTATAGGTGAATTATTTTCTTTCTTCATAAACTTTTCTTTTATTTTCAACCACACCATAGTCATAACACAAGCAAATCAGGATAGACATCTAAGCAAACGGTCATTCATCGACACGTAATTTCTTCAACTAGTCACATTGCTAACTACTTAGGCTTTCACTGCTAGAACCAATAATTAAGTGCTTACGAGTCTAACCTAGATAAAATACTCAAAGCATCAGAAAGTTTATATAGTATATACATTATCAAATGTATGTCTACGATACAACAAAATGATATCCCAAAGAACTATATTCTATATAAATATAGATCTGGAAGGATGGACCCCATGACTAGTGACTGCAACATAACTCTTGTCCTCGAGCTGAGTCTCCAAAAGTTGCACGTGGCTCACCAAAAGACGATACTGCAAAACAACTAGGAAATAGTGGGGGTGAGTCTTATGGAACTCAGTGAATGGATCTACAAATCAAAGAAACTGAATCAGTACAACTGTTTATAATTACTTTAGTCTTAAAACCCTTCTGAAATCCTTGTTTGAAAACTGGTTCTTTTCTTTTAAACTTGAGAAAAAACCTTTTGTGAAACACTTTCGGTATAAAAATATCTGGTATTGTAGAAAACCTGGTGTATAGGGGCGTTTCATATCGCCTTCCCCCCATACGCCTAACTAATGGTCTTGGGGTGTTACGTATCGTCGTCCCCCAAGCCACTAAACTAGAGCTGGTAGTGCTAATCCATGCTACTACCTGACCATGAAACTAGGGTCTAGGGGCGTTACATATCACCATCCCTCTAGCCCTGAACTACATGTGCACACGTTATTTGTCCGTCAATTCCATAAGTCAAAGTTGAGGTGGGTTTTTCCCCTTTTCCTCGAAAACACAAAAATTCATGCTTTTAAATCTTAAAATTTCCCAAAACTTTCTTACATAAGAGATAACTAATAATCAATAAGGCTAATGCCCTAAAGCATTTAAAATAAATCTTGATCAATAACTAGTAAATATAAGTCAACTTGAAAGAAAAAGTATACATTCACCGATTTGAAGTTCGGTCAACTTTTCTTTACGTCACTGGGGGAGAACGCGACTCCTGTCAAGTATCTATTTGCAATAAACTGAGTTAGAATATAAGTTACAAAAACATGGCTCGAAATTAAATTAAGTCGCTTAATCTAGTTGAATTATCCCCTCATAAGTGTTGTGTATAAGTGCTTTAATCTTGGTATGAGTCCCTTAGAATATATTCCACCCCTTTGAATGAAGTGTAAAATGAATAAAAAAATTTTAAACTTTTAGTTACGCATCGTGACGCATAGTGATTCACGGAGGCACGCAGTGTGACTTTGGCTAAAATAGAGGCTCTGGTTTTGTACGTGTCGTGACGGCAACCGAGTTTCATCGCGATGTGACCTCATCAGGTCCAAATCCTAGGATTCTGCTTCGTTGTGTGTAGTGACGTGAAGCTTCCCGCATCGCTACACGAGGTTGTTCCAGGAACCAAATTTTTCATTCCTTTCATAGTTAACCCTAAATCTTATTTCAACATAACCACAAGCAAATTCAACATCTAATTTATCATTATATCATACTTTTAACATCTCAACACCATTAAATCTCATCATTCTTACTTAACGCTATATCTAGGATAAGATATCAAAATTTTCCCAAACATGAGTTTCTAAATCCAACAACCATTAACAATCATAATACTACTAATCCACAACATACTAACAACAACCAAACCTCATAACTCAACTCAAGAATTTGGGTCAAGTGTTTCTTACCTCTATTCAACTTCCCTCTTCACTAACAATGTCCTTAATCTTCCTTTTTTTCTTCTTGAGTTAATCTTGGGATGGATTACTCTTGTTGAGCTTATAAATTTTCTTAGAGATTGCAAACCCTCTCTTCCTCTCCTCTCTCACAACTCACGGCCAAAGAGAAAAAATTTTGAAAAGTTTTCATTTTGTTCCTTCACCATTTACTTAACCAAATTTCTAGAAAAGTCTAGGATAATTAGATTGTTGGGCTTTTTTTTCAATTTTTTTTGTTGGGCCATGCTAATGGACAAAAGAAATTTGGGCTCAATTGAAGTTAGACTCATTAGGCCCATATTTAAGTAGATGTCTACTGTCCCTAAGTCAATCCCGGGAATTATTTATTAATGTTTGAAAATTAAAATTCCTCGTGTCCCTTTGTTACGTCCCTAGCTGCACTTAAAAATAATTGGGTCATTACAAATTCTCCCCCTAAAAATGATTCGTCATCGAATTAGAATATTTAAAGAATATGAAGTGTACCTTCATCAGCGAAAAGTTGGGGGTATCACTCTCTTATGGCTTCTTCTGGATCCTAAGTAGCCTCTGTTCATTGTGATATTACCAAATCACTTTGAGTGAGGGAACCCATCGAGATCCTAGCTTCCTTATCTCTATACCCACGATAGCTACTAGTTGTTCCGAATAAAAAAATTATTGACATATATCGACTGTCTGGGACTCCAACACATGATATTCATTATGCAAATACTTTCGTAACATAGATACGTGGAAAACTGGATGTATTCAATCCATGTTGGGTGGAAGTGCCAATTCACAAGCTCTCCCTCCAACTCTTTGAAGTATCTGGAATGGCCCAATAAATCTACGGTTGTGCTTACCATTTTTGCCGAATCTCATGACTCCTTTAAAAAGAGATACTATTAGAAAAATAAATCCCCCACCTAGAACTTCAAATCATTCCTCCAGTGATCAGCATAACTCTTTTGGCGACTCTGAGCTTTACCCAACCTTTCTATGATTAGCTTTACTTTCTCTACTGCATCTTGTACCAAATCAGGTCTCAATAACTTCTGCTCCCCGACCTCAAACCATCTAATTGGAGATCTGCACTTTCATCTATATAAAGCCTCAAATGGTGTTATTTGAATAATTTCTTGATAACTATTGTTATAAGCAAATTCTATAAGTGGCAAATACTAGTCCCAGCTACCCTCAAAATCAATTACACAAACCCAAAGCATGTCTTCTAAAGTCTGTATGGTCCATTATATCTAACCATACGTCTGAGGGTGGAAGGATGTATTGAAGCATAACTGGGAACCCAATGCTTCCTGGAATGAATGCCAAAACTTAGAGGTAAACTGATGACCTCGATCGGAGACGATTAAGATAGGTACTCCATGCAACGACACTATCTCATCCAGGTACAGTTTGGCATATTGAGTTGTTGCGTAATTGGTCTTAACTGGAAGGAAATGTGCAGATTTAATCAATCTATCTATAGTCACCCATATGGAATCACACCTTTTTTAAGTAAGCGGAAGCCCAACTACAAAGTCCATAGTGATCTTCTCCCATATCCACTCTGGAACGTCTAAACTCTGAAGTTTCCCTGTTGGTCTTTCATGCTCTGCTTCAATCTGCTGGAAAGTGAGACACCATGTGACAAATTCAGCTACATCATTTTTCATATCGTTCCACCAATAAAGATCCTTGAGATCGTGATACATCTCGGTGATCCCAGGATGCATTGGTGTAAGATGAAGTGTGAGCCTTCTCTAATATCGAGTGCTTGAATTCTATAATTGGAGGAACAAGAATTCTATTATGCTTCCTAATGAAATTTTCACTGTCTATATGATACTCGTCTTTCATACCTTGCTGCAACTTGCATCTAATCCGTTGCACCTCAAGATGTGTTTCCTGTGCAACTCTGATTTCATCTATAAAGGTGGATTTAACCTGAATCTGTGCTATTAACCCTCCTTGTGCCGTCACTTGAAAGTTCACTCCATCCAGTGTACAACTCTGCACATGTTTGCTGGACGCCATTTTTCAATTGGCAGATGGGCCAAACTCCTCATAGACTTTTTGCTTAAGGCATCAGCTACAACATTAGCTTTGTCTGGATGCTACTAAATAGAGCAATATTAATCTTTCAACAACTACATCCACCTCATCTGTCTCAAATTAAGCTTCATTTGGCTCTGGATATATTTAAGGCTTTTGTGATCGATGAAAATTTAAACTTTTCACCATTCAGATAATACTGTCATATCTTCATAGCAAAATTATTGCAACCATCTCCAAATCATGAGTGGGATAATTTTGTTCATAAGGCTTCAATTGTCTAGAAGCATAAGCAATCATTTTTCCCCTCTACATCAATACACATCCTAATCCCACCCTGGAAGCATCACAATACATTGTAAATCCTCTTGGTCCCGCTGGCAGTGCAGGAAAGGAGCAGTAGTCAATCGATATTTGAGTTCTTGAAAACTCTTTTCACAAGGTTTAGACTACTCAAACTTCACATTCTTCTGAGTTAATCGTGTTAACGGAGTAGCTATTCCGGAGAAATTCTCAACGAACCTCCTATAATACCCTACTAAACCCAAGAAACTGTGAATCTCTGTGATGCTTTTAGGTCGATGCCAATTCTAAATACCCTCAATCTTCTGAGAATCTACTCCAATCCCCTCCTAAGACACTACATGCCCCAAAAATACCATGCTAGTCAACCAAAATTCACATTTCGAGAACTCGGCATACAACATATGTTCTCTCAGTGTCTGCAACACTCGATGCAAATGCTCTGAATGCTTCTTTTCATTCTTTGAGCAGACCATAATGTCATCAATGAAGACTATCACAAACCAGTCTAGAAAAGGTCTAAACACCCTGTTCATCAAATCCATAAATGCCGCAGGGGCATTGGTAAGACCAAATGACATTAACAAGAACTCGTAATGTCCATAGCTGGTTTGAAAATCTGTCTTCAGGACATCACTTTCCCTAATCTTTAAATGATGATAACCCGATCGCAGATCGATTTTTGAAAAACATTATTCCCCATGTAACTGATCAAATAGATCATCATTCATGGGCAGTGGATATTTGTTTTTTATTGTCACCTTATTCAGCTTTCGATAATCTATACACAGCCGCTGTGTCCCGCCCTTCTTCCTCACAAATAACACTGGAGTACCCCACAGGGATACACTGAGGTGAATAAAGCCCTTATCCAATAATTCTTGCAGCTGCGCCTTCAACTCCCTAAGTTCTAGACGGGCCATCCTGTATGGGGGAATCGATATAGGCTCGGTGTCTGGTATAGCGTCTATACAAAACTCAATCTCTCTATCTCGCAGTAACCTTAGCAACTCATCAGAAAATACATCAGGATACTCCCTCACCATCGGGATCTGCTCAAAGTCTATATTTCCCACTCTACTATTTGTCACATATGCCAAATAACCCATATTTTTCTTCTGTAGTAGCTTAAGTGCTTGTATAGCTGATATCAAATTATGAGGCACTATCGTCTTATCCCGATGATATAGTTTTACTAATCGATCGAGAATATGTAGTGTAATGGTCTTCTCCCAACAATCTAGTAGTTCATGGTACTTAGCTAATCAATTCATCCCCATAATGACGTCGAAGCTCAATATACTCAATACTATTAAATCAACATAGAAAGTATATCCATCAACATCTACAGAACACTGTTTCACACCCCAAGTAGCTTTGATGGGACCTCATACTGGTGTTGCTATAATGATAGGTGAATCTAGAGGCTCGATGTCTCTACCCGTCTGAGTCACAAAATAAGGTACCATAAAAAAATATGTAGCACCCAAATCAAATAACACTCTCGCTTGCACATAATCAGTCCACAATGTACCTATGACAACTGCATTGGATGCATGCGCCTCCTAGGGTTGGGGTATACACCCTACCCTGAACTTTACTAGAGGAAACCTATCCTCGATCACCAACTGTCTGCCCCCTTCCTCTTACTGACTGACCTTACCCACTGGCTTCTGCACTTCTCCTTCCACATTTTTGTTAGGTTGTGGCTGGGGTGTAGATACAGCGGCACTGAAAGATGGTAACTGGTCTGAAGGTACCTGACAGTCTCTCTTTAAATGGCCCATTTGTCCATACCGATAACAACCTCTACTGCCATATCGATAAGTCCTCGAATGATTTCGTCCACATATCGAACATAATGGAAGGCTTCGCCAAGGCTAGTCTACTGGGGGAGAAGAAAATGCACGAGAGGTGGCACTCTGCGTCAGTCTACGATCGTGACCTTGAACTAAATCTATATCTATGCTTACATTAGACAGAGCTAAGATATGCTGCTATATACTAGGGCCATTCTATTGTGGCCTAATCTTCTCCTCCGATCTAGGCCTCTTTCGAGACTCCCTCTCTACTCGTCTCTCTCTGGCTCGAGCTTCAAACCGCAAGGCAGTATCTAAAACTTGAGTGTAGGTGGTGGCTTCTGTGAATTAAATGGAGTGAAGTATGTAATCTTGAAGCCCATTAACAAATCTCTTCACATTCATTTCCTCTGTACTGACTAAATATGGAGCATAGTGAGACAATCGTGCAAACCATATATCATACTCGGAAACTGTCATCTGCTCACCCTGAACCAGCTATTCAAACTCTCAGGCTCTAGCATCTCTGATACTCTATGGTAAAAATCTGGACAAAAAAGTCATACTGAACTTAACCCATGTCAGGGGAGGAGCATCTCGTCGCCGAGCGTCTCGAAAAGACATAAACCATATGTTGGCTACATCCCTCAACTGGAAACTGACTAACTTCATCGCTCTCCCCGAAGAACACCCTAGAGCTGTCCATATATGGTCTGATTCCTTAATAAAATCGCAAGGGTTAGGGAGGTCTCTACTCCCAAGAATGTGGGAGGATGAAGCTTTCGGAAGTCATGTAAAGACACTAGCAGCTCCTATTGTTGCATAACCTGAACTAATACTGGAGGTGGCTCATAAGGCATAACAGAAGGTCCTGCTTGGAAAGTAATCGGGTCTGGTCTGTTTAGAGGAACTACTGTTTGGTGAGCCATTGATAGTCCTATAAGTGGTGGTGCAACAAGAACTGTGGGTTCTACAGCTTTCAGCTCTGGGGCTAGTGGCTGCTGTTGGCGAGTAATCCACTAGGCTAAAGTTGCTACTGACTACTGAATCTGCTGTAAACCTGTAACTACTAGGCCATTAGGTTGAACCACTGGTGCTGCTCTACCTTCCCTTACACCACTCTCATGTATAGACGCCACTATTTGCCTCCGATCTGGCTCAGAAGGAGGTGCTACTTATCTCTGATCCGGATCTATGCCCTGTGGCACCCTACCACGCCTGGGTCTACCCTTGACTCTGATTCTTCCTTTAAGTGGCATGAAATCTAATAATTTAAGAGAGAAAATAGTCAATTACATTTAAAGGAATTATAACTAAAAAGAATGAGACATACCTTGAGATAAGGTTATTAGAGTAAACAACCTCTTATATATAGTAGTGCCATAGGTATACTACATATAAAGACATTGCTACTCTCTTACAGCAGTCAGTGACTCCGTAGTGTAGGGGTTTTTAGGGGCAGAATCGGTAACGCAGCGGAGGAAGCGTGGAAAATCGAATTTTCTGATTTCAAAACTTTTCTCGAATTAATTAAATAAACATATTTATTTAATATTCCAATAATCAAATTATGAAATAAAATTCAAATGAATCATATTCAAGTGAATTTACCGAAATGCCCTTACATTGGTATTTTGTCCATTTTAGTCCGAAATTGATCTAATCAATTTTGAATGATTCTAAATCATTTCTAAGATGAACTTAGCATGTTCAAAACATCAAAACACCAAAAGCAACCAAATCCCCAAATTTCCAACTTTTGGCCGAATGCACCACATTGGTGCCAAAGTGTGCACTTTGTCATTTCATGCATCAAAACACATCAAGATGTAATCCAATGAACATGAAACTTTATATGCATCATATACACATCCAAATTCACAACATATATGAAAATCCCCAAATTTGGAATTGGTCATGAACCCTAATTTTTCAATTTCTTCAATTGGACAAATTAGACCAAATTGGTTAAATCAATTACTTTAATCATGTTTCTTCCATCCAATAAAAGTCTCAACACAATGAAAAAACTCAAGATCAAATCTAGGTCATCTAAGAGTGGGTCAACAACTCTAGATTAGCACAAGGTTTCCCACACCACAAAAGAACACTTATTACTACAATAGCCATAAGCTTCCTTCATCATACATGCTCTACACTTTCACCAAAGTTTTATCCATCAAAACACAAAGAATAAAGAATAGAAAAAACTCAAGAACATCACAAGATGTTGCCCACAACAAGAGGAACAAACTACTCTCTAATGGAAGGTTGGAAATACTTATTATTTTCCAAGCTTTTCTTGATTTTTCCTTTCTTTTCTCTCTAGCATCATTTGCTTACTTTAATGGAGCTTTCTTTAAAGTGTATTAGGTTATCAAATGAAAATGAAATGAAAACAATATATACTTGTATCAAAGTTGCCTTGGCCGAAATTCACCAAACCAAATACAAGTTAATTAATTTCAATTTCATTTCACTTTACATTTAGTCAACTTGCATAAATATCTTAATAACACTTTATTAGATATTTAATTAAGTCAACAAATGCAACCAAGAATAATATAACTCTTATATTTTAAGTGTATGGCCGAATTTAGCAAGAAATAAAGGAAAAAGATATTTTCATTTTTCAAACAATTTTGAACAAATATCTTAAGAAGTCAAAATCAATTTGACAACCTTTTCCTTTAATGTAAAGTCAAACATTTACACTTATAATCATTTCCTAACTTTATCATTTGGTGATATATTTATATTTTAATTATATTAATCATTAACAATTAAATAATTAAATAATTAATTAAATACAAATATATCAAATATATGTATTATATATTTACTTTAAATATGTCAAATACATATATAATGATATATGTCAAATACCTTTATTTGACTATTTATTAATGTGTATTTAATAATATCATATATTAAATACAAATACACATTAATTAGGAAATGACGGTTCGGCCCGTTCGCATGTATTTTTCGTTTAACGTTTAAACGATTTATAAATAATCATCATTATTCATAAATGTTGCTCTAGTGCTCTACGAGTATGTTTCATTATTGAGACTCTCTAGATTCAGGTATATCCGTCACGAAATCAAATTTCGTGTCCATAATCTATCCACCCGTAGATTATGATGATCATGGATAATCTCGCTGAATCATACAGGTCAAGGTCATTGCATACGTATAATCCCTCCGTCACAGGTATCCAGATAATCCAAGAGATATAGATGTAAACGTCAAATCTCTATAGGTATTATCTCGTCGACGTATCTATTAGCAATCTTTAAATAACACTCGGAACTTACTTCCGATGTATACTGTGGCCACAGATTTAACAGACTGCTAAATATATATGGACTACCTATGCTCTGTACACAGAACTGACGGATCCTATCTTGACACACACAGGATATCCTGAGGATCGATCCACACCCAACGAACAGGCGGAGGTCTGATCTAAATAGATCGGTGACGTGACTGCCATCTAAGTGTGGAGGATGTCTCATACATTCACAGTGGTGTCTCAAGTCGAAGGACCACTATGCTACTCAACCCGAGAAGATTCTTATTGACGTTGGTGTACCATCCATTAAGAATCTTCGGTGAGCCGTTCAGTGTTTATCCACTATAAACACCTACACGTCTATACGAGTCTCCATAGACTCATGGTTCATTGGGATAAACCATCGGACCAGGTCTCGATATACGACATGTACTGGTCTCAACGGATTTGACTAACCGACCCGTGTTAGCAAATCTTGACCAGGAACTATGTTTGATAATATCATATAGCAGTGACACTTCCCAATATCAATTACAAACTAACTTTGTAACTGTGTACTGCATTATATATTATCGGGCCTTTGTCTAATATATACATATCACTAAACCACATTTAGTTTCAATCTAATCGTAATCAGATCAAATACATATATAAGAACAAGAGGTGCAACCATAAATAAGTAATATTATGGAATAAAGGGATGTTCGTATTCATGAATCAGACATAAATACGGTCCGGATTGGCGCTCTGAGCACCAACCCCAACACATAGACCATGCTTTGATACCATCTTTGTAACATCCCCAGTACCAACAAGCAACAAGTCATATTATCGCCTAAGCCTCTAACTTAAGCAATAAAACATTTGCTCTTATCTTAATACTATGCAATATTATAGCTATTCGCATATGCAAAATGTAAAACTTAAAGTAAACTTAAGTGAAAGATCAGGAAATGAAATATATACACATATCAGAAAGTTTATATAGTATATACATCATCAAATGTATATATAGATCTGGAACAATGGACCCCATGACTAGTGATTGCATCATAACTCTTATCCTTGAGTTGAGTCTCCAAAAGTTGCACGTGACTCACCAAAAGACGGATCCTGCAAAAGAACTAGGAAGTGGTGGGAGTGAGTCTTATGGAACTCAGTGAGTGGATCTACAAATCAAATAAACTGAATCAACACAACTTTTTAAAATCATTTTAGTCTTAAAACGCTTCAGAAATCTCTATTTCAAACTAGTTCTTTTCTTTCAAACTTGAGAAAAACCTCTTCTGAAACAATTTCTGTATAAAAATCTCTAGTACTGTAGAAAACCTAATGCATTGGGGCATTACGTATCCCCATCCCTCATACGCCTAACTACTGGTCTTGGGTTGTTATGTATCGTCATCCCCCAAGCCACTGAACTAGAGCCGGTAGTGCTAATCCATGCTACTACATTACCCTGAAACTAGGGTCTAGGGGCGTTACGTATCGCCATTCACCTAGCCCTGAACTACGTGTGCTCACGTTCTCTATCCGTCAAATACATAAGTCAGAGCTGAAGTGGGTTTTTCCCCATGCCTGGAAAATAAAAAAATTCATGCTTTTAAATCTTAAAATTTACAAAAACTTTCTTTCATAAGAGATAACTGGTAATCAATAAGGCTAATGCCCTAAGGCATTTAAAATAAATCTTGATCAACAAAAAGTAAATATAATTCAACTTGAATGAAAAAGTATCCACTCACCGATTTAAAGTTCGGTCAAATTTACTTTACGTCGCTGAGGGACAACACTGCTCCTATCGAGTATCTATTTTGAATAAACTGAGTTAGAACATAAGTTACAAAAACATGGCTCAAAATTAAATTAAGTCCCTTAATCTAGTTGAATTATCCCCTCGTAAGTGTTGTGTATAAGTGTTTTAATCTTGATACGGGTCCCTTAGAATGTCTTCTACCCCTTTGAATGAAGTGTAAAATAAATAATTTTTTTAAAATTGTAGTCACGCATAGTGATTCACATCACGAAGCGAATGTGCATCGCGACTCTGGGAGGCACGAGTTGTGACTTTGGCTAAAGCAAAGGCTCTGGTTTTGGTACGCGTCACTACACCGACCCATTTGTGTCACGACGTGATCTCATCAGGTCCAAATCCTAGGGTTCTGCTTCGCTACGCGTCGTAATGCGAAGCTTCCTGTGTCACGACGTGAGGCTATTTTCAAGACCCAGATTTTTCATTCCTTTCATGGTTAACCCCAAATCTTATTTCAACGTAACCACAAGCAAATACAACATCTAATTTATCATTATATCATACTTCTAACATCCCAACACCATCGAATCTCATCATTCATACTTAATGCTCTAACTAGGATAAGATATCAAAAGTTTCACAAACATGAGTTTCTAAATCCAACAACCATCAATAATCATAATACTACTAATCCATAACATACTACCAACAACCAAACCTCATAACTCACAACTCAAGAATTTGGGTCAAGTGTTTCTTATCTCTGTTCAACTTCCCTCTTCACTAACAATATCTTTAATCTTCCTTTTTTTTCTTCTTAAGTTAAACATAGGATGGATTACTCTTGTTGAGCTTAGAAATTTTTTTAGAGATTGCAAACCCTCTCTTCCTCTCCTCTCTCAAAACTCACGGCCAAAGACAAAAAAATTTGAAGAATTTTCATTTTGTTCCCTCACCATATACTTAACCAAATTTCTAGAGAAGTATTGGATAATTAGATTGTTGGGCTTTTTTTTCATTTTTTTTTGTTGGGCCTTGCTAATGGAAGAAAGAAATTTTGGCTCAATTTAATTTAAACTCATTAAGCCCATATTTAAGTAGATGTCTATTGTCTCTAAGTTGATCCCGAGAATTATTTATTAATGTCTGAAAAAGAAATTTCCTTGCATCCCATTGTTACATCCCTAGCTGGACTTAAAAATATTTGGGGTCATTATAATATTTAAATATGAGGATTTGGCACATGTAAAGAATGAGAAATAAAAAATTAAGTTGATAATTCTGAGCTTGTAATAACTTGATAATTCTGAAAAGCTTTTGTTGTGTTTGACTTGTATGTTCTATTTATAGTACGAGTGTGGTTACTTACTGAGTTTTCTTAACTCACACCAAACCCATTTGCTAGTTTTGCATGTTGGCTACCGAATGGGTCGACACTTCAGCTTTGAAAGTCATGCTCAAGAACCCGACTCACCCAAGTTGCACTCACTCTCGCAAGAGTAATGGGAGAAGTCTTAGAAGTTTAGGGTCTATGATTAATATGTTATTTGTCATGCTGAGCACATTTTTTTGTATTATTAAGTAAACATTTTTATTGCATATGATATTGTGGGCACGGATCCCTTAAGTGTTGATTGATGTTGTGGGCATGGAGCTCTTAAGTGTTGATTTTCAGTTTGATGTGTTTAGTGTGGACTTGGGGTCCTTTTGTATATTTGATGTCTTCTCAGGTTCCATTTTGATGCTGGAATGTGATATAGGTTGTCCAATTTTAAGATACATCATGTCTGTTTTTCTATAAATTGGGGGACTTATGGAGATGGATAAATCCTATCTCATGCCGGTAGCATCCTGTCTCTGGCGAGGTGTTACAGTTAGAAAGAGGAAACCTCCCTGATTGAGGTCCGTGTTCATAGCCAGTGAAGCACTACCAGAAGAGGTTCGAGGGAGATATGTCAATGAATGAACGCTTGAATCATCCAATAATAGCCTTTGCTTGAGGGAGAGCGATATTGGGCATTATGAGAAGCAACGACATAGAGCCCCACGTGGAAGGCGACACCACATTAGGAAATGAGATTATAAGGAAGCCTCAAATCGAAGGTAGGGGATACCGAGACCACTTAAGGAACGAGTTCCAATAGGAGGTGAAGAAGTGGAAGAAGAGAACGCGAAGAGGTGTTTGGGGTGACCTGGATATAGAGATAGCATCTATTTTCAGGACGGAGGTGTTGGAGGTGGAGTTTCCAAGGAGGTTCTAAACGCCCACAATTGACATCTACGAGGGTAATGCATACCATAAGTCTCATGTTAAAAGGTCCATCTTGCTAATGGAGATCCAAGGCAAGGTTAGGAAAGTGGTTTGTAAAATATTTCAATGTCTCAGTTACCTCGATGTTTTTGGGTAGGTGCAGAATGTGTGATATGTCACCCCGTTATACTTGTCATTTTTTTTGTGCAGCCTGGTTTGGGACGCTATCACTAGTGTCTATGGGAACGAGCTGAAGTTGAAAATCTTCCATAGAAGTCTTTCTAATTTGAATGTCTCGGGGCTACATTCGTTCCGCCGAGGCCATATTACTTTATTGGCATGGGGGAAATATTCACTTGTGGCTGAGTATTTATCTAGACTCGGGGCTGGATTTGATCCGCCGAAGCCTTATTATTATGTGCTGAAATAGCACCAGGAGGGCCAAGCTCCCTCGGTATTGTGATTGGCTCAAAGAGGGATCATTCCTTTGTGGCCAAATATTCTAATCGGCTGGGGGTTGGGTTACGTTCTGCTGATGCCTTATTGATGAGTGTTGGCATAAGAATGGTTCATTCCCTTGCAGTCAAGTGACTTAGATGGTTTGGGGTCAGAATCTTCCCCCAATGCCTCTCTTTGTCAGATTAGTTGGGGGCTGGGTTACGTCTCGGTCGAGGACCTATTGTTATGTGTTGGTGTAAGGAGGGTTCATTTTCTTGCGGTCAAGTGACTTAGATGGCTTGGGGTCGGAATCTTTCCCCCAAAACCTCTCTCTGTCAGATCGGCTCAGGGCTAGGTTATGTCATGTTGAGACCCTATTGTTGTGTGTTGGAGAAAGGAGGATCATTCCCTTGCGGTCAAGTGACTTAGATGGCTTGGGGTCGGAATCTTTCCCTCAAGACCGCTCTATGTCAGATCGGCTCGGGACTGAACTATGTCCCGTTTAGAAAAACAGTCATCAACACAACCTTTTATATATATGCTAAGGATGAGGATAAACACAACTGATTCGACCTAGAATACTTAAATTTTTAAATAGAAATAAATAATTTAATTTAAATTTGATCATTCAAATTTTCCTAATCCGACGCGGTTCTCTTCTTCCAAATTTGTATTTGGGATTTTAGTTTTTTTTGCCTTCACCCGATCCGATTGGATCGAATAAAAATTGACAAAACTCGACATATGTTCTCCCTTATTCACATTGTAAGTGGGAAAAGAGCATTGGAAAAATTTTATAGAAGATTGAAAGTAATAAATTAGATGCTTCACGAAGTGATTCCTTGTACCGAATAATGCTGCCTCATCTGGAAATTCCTATCAACATCAAAATGGGAATTGGATTTTTTTTATTCACTGGTGCCTGGAAAAAGAAATATATCTCAACAAATTGATGGGAAGTCAAGAAAACTTGCTGAGAATTGTATTCGTGTCCCCCATGGCCTCTCATGCTTTTTCCATACAACGCATGTTATGCAAAAGAAAATGTTAGTAAATGTTAAGGTGTCTCGCAATCACAAGTTCGTATAAACAGATTTTTTTGTAATTATATATATATATATTGAATCATTTCCAGTGTCCACAATATGGAAAATCTTATGAGTTGGACTATGCATCCACAAAAGAACAATAGTATAAAATGATTCATATAATTGACTTCTTGTTTCGTGTCTTGAAATAGCTTGAGTAAAGTGTTAGGGTTGGTGCTCGGAGTGTCAATCCAGATCGTATTTATGTTCGATTCATGAATACGAACACTTCTTTTTTCCATAATATTACTTATTTAATTGTGGCACATCTTGTCTTTTATATACATATTCGATCTAATTAAGATTAGATATCTAATTATGCTTAGATTGAAACTAAATTGATTTAGTGATACGTGTATATTAGACAAAGATTCTAGGATTTACAATGTAGTGCGCAGTTACAACGTAGTTTGTAATTGTCATTGGGAAGCGTTACTGTAAGTTGTATATCCTTAAATAAAGTTATTGGTCAAGATTTACTAACACGGATCGGTTAGTAAATCCGCTGAGACCAGTACATGTCGTATATCGTGACTTGGTCCGATGGTTTATCCCAATGAACCATGAGTCTCGAGAGACTCGTATAGACATGTAAGTGTTTATTTGATAAACACTGAACGACTCACTGAAGATTTCCTAAAAGATGGTACACCAACGTCAATATGAATCTTCTCGAGTTGAGCGAGCATAGTAGTCCTTCGACTTAAGATACCACAGTGGATATATGAGTTATCCTCTACGCTTTGATGACAGTCATGTCATCGATCTATTTAGATCAGACCTCCACCTGTTTGTTGGGTGTGGACTGATGCTTATGATATATGTCATTGTTTTTATTTAGATCAGACCTCCACTTTGACATATGCCATTAATATATGTTTTTGTTATTTAATGTAAATAAAAATACATATATAATAATAATTATATTAATTAATTATTTAGATATTTAAATGTTAAATATTTAGATGATTAATTGATATATATATATATATATTATATATATATATATATATATATATATATATATATATATATATATATATTTCATAATTGTTATGGAATATATGTTTGATTATTATTGGCTACAAGTGGCATGATTTTATTAAATTTTAAGTGTACAAATTTGATTTGTCAAATTAAAGCATATTATTATTATTATTATTATTATTATTAATTAGATTAATCAAGCTAAATTGACCAAAATAACACCACTAAATCAGCAATTGGGATTTTTTAAAGTAAAAAATTTTCATTTCCCTTCCAAGGGCTTGCTATGGCCGAATAAATCATCTTCCAAATACTCTCAAATTTGCTTGATGATTCAAGAAAGAAAAGTGAAGAAAAACAAGAATTAGCTTAAGGAAATTAAGAGATTAAATGTAATCCTCAATATCCCTAAGCTTAGAAAGCATGTTTCTTGTTCTTGAGCATCTAGATACATTCTAGGGTTTCTTCCTTTCTTTAGAATTTGGGTGTTTTTGATTTGGAAAATGGAATTGAAGTCTAAGTACATGTGTGAAGTAGAATTGAATGATATTATTGTAATATTTGTTCAATTTGATCATTTGATGATATGTTGTCATTCTAGAATGTTATGACCACTCTTGTAATGCCTATAATTGTTCTTGGGTGCTTCATTGGTGGTGGTTTGGATTCGTGTTGTGATTAATGTTAAGAAAATTGGATTAAAGCATGAAAAATTGATATTTTTACTTTCTGGATCAGATCTAAAAAAAATGTTTTTATAGTGATGAAAATTATGTCATATAAATGTATTGGATGTGTTTTGGGTATTGGAACAATTGCCGGAAATTATTTCGAAGTTGAAATAAGCGAAAACGGTGAAAAATCGGGTGACTTTTGAGCCAACCGGGTGACAGCTGCCCAAACAGTAAATTGGTCACTGTTCGGGCAGCCCATGAACTACCCTAGTAGTACTGTTGGGACTGACGTGGGCAGCCCTCATATGCATTGGGTGGTCGGTTCGGTCACAAACACGTTTTATGCCATTTTACGGAAAAACGTTTTCGTAAAAGTTTCGCGATGTTTCTTAACTATTTATGTCGTTATTTGATATCGAATAAATATGTTTAGGTGAAATATGAATGAATTATTCATATTGGATATGTAATAATTTATTCGGTAATTTAAAAAATTTAAAATTACAATTTCACCCGAATCGCGAGCATTCGCCTCGCTCGCGCCAAAACCCCAACATAAAGTTGGGTAGGTCGATTGTATGGATGAAATTAAATGCTTGCATAAAATTATTGACATCGTGGTCAGGACAATATATATACCTAAAAGGAAAAAAACATATTGACTAAAGATTTAATATTATATAGAGTCAGTCCCCTCCATTGACTTTAGGTGCCAAAAAATATGTCATAGAAGACCATGGAGTATTTGGTAAATTGGGCAGGCAAAGTTTGAGTTATGGTTGGGGGGAAATTGATTTGATGACTTCATTTTCGTCATATAATCTTGCCTTTCTTAGAGAGGAATTATTCAATTTTGTATCATAATGATAGAGAAAAATAGAAAATATTATAATACTTTTTAAATTATCATTTTTCATCCGATATTGTAAAAAATATTTTTCCATCCGATATTGCTAAACTGCATCATTTTCACCTTTCCTTGTACAAATTTATCAATCTTCCACAAAAAAAAAAAAAGTGAAAATTAATACACTTTTGAAACTTCGATTGGAAAAATAATAAAATAAAAAGTATTTTAACAATTTAGGGCTTTCTCTATTTTAGGATGAAAAAATTCCCTTTTTTAGATTTAATTACCTAAAAAATATCCTAGTTTGAGCATATGATGCCAATTGGGCTTCATGGTGATGATGAAAAGAAGTGAAACCCTATATTTAGACTTAAATTTGATGAGGCAGGTGGGAATTTCACTCAGCAAAGTCCAATCAGTCTAAGCTTTTTTATTGGGCCATTTAACAATGTATCTTTTCATTTTTCAGTTTAATAGCTAGGTTCCTAATTAATTTATTTATACCTTTATATACATAATTATTCATTCAATTCATAATATTTAGGAGCAACAAAATTTGGTGAGCTTAACATAACACTCCACCACATGTCCTTGAACAAATGAACAAAGTAAATGGAAGAAAGTGGATCACATGTTTCATTTAAAAGAAAAATTGATTCTGTTAAAATTGAAATTAAAAATTTAAGATCGTCTATATTTAAAAAAAATAATAAAAAATAAAAAAATAAAACCTCGTGTGAACAGAAAATCTGCGAGATTTTATATGTTAAGGTCGAATACGAATATAATTTTCATATCTATTGATTAAATTGATCGAATACGAATATTGGTATTTCTGCTTCATATCCTGCCTGTTGCGGCCTCTATATATTATGTCATACTTAAATAATTAATTGTTTAATTTACTAAAAAAAAAATAAAGAAACAAAAAATAACAAATATCCTGTTTTAATTTCTTGGCTTTTTTAAAAACTTCTTAGCAAAGATAATTATTTATTAGGTTAAAATTTTGCTTTTCTGCGTAGAAGCTTAAAATTTATCTTAATTACTGCGGCATATACACATCATTATTATGCAAATACTTTTTGTTACTTACAGAAGAAACATATTTTGTTATTTTGGGATGAATAATACAACTTCTTCCTCTTGTGGGTAACTGATGAGGGGTGGTAGAGATAAAGATTTAGGGGATTAAATAATAATAAATAATAATTTTAAGAAAGTTAATTTATAAAAATCCTAAAATTAAAGGCTAAAATAAAAATTAAACTCTTTGGTCTTAGGAGCCTTGTGCCTCGAGACGCGGCTCCTTCCATGCTGAATGTCATCAACTTAATAATTATTAATGGTAATAAAAAATTAAAATAGATGTGTAAACCTTTTAGTGTCGAATTTTAATTTCGACGCTAAAAGATAAACCTTTAGCGTCAAAAAACTCTTGCGACGCTAAAGGTTCTAGCATTTAGCGTCTAACAGTTTTTTCAAGCCGAAATATTTCGTCGTTAAAGGTCTTTTGCGTTGAAATAAAATTTTGACGCGAAAGCTTGGTCGAGTAAGGTATTTAGCGTCAAAAACCGATTTCGACGCTCCAAAATGATTTTCGACGCTAAAGATAAGTACTTTTAGCAACAAAATATTATGTCGCTGAAAATATATTTTTAGCGTTGAAATCGGTTTTTGACATTAAATACCTTCCTCGATCAATCTTTCGAGTCAAAATTTTACTTCGACACATAAAATTTTTAGCGTCGAAATTTTGACTTTTAACGACGAAATTTTTCGACGCTAAAAGTCTCTTTTATTGTAGTGAAATGATTTTCATCAGCGACAACCTCTTCCTCTTGATTGTGTTCTGTGTTTGCAGATTTCCGACATTGTTTATCGGCCTGACCAACAGTAATAGTAGATCGAATCAGCACGCTCTGTAGTTCACTAGTCAAACAAATTTATTTGTTCAATATTAGGATGGACTTCGGAATATGCCCTCTATTATTCGTGTTGGAGACTGAATTGATGATTGTTTGTATTTCAATATGAATGTATTTACATTGTATAAGTATTTATATATGTGAAATAGGAAGCTAAAATCAGTAGTAAATAACCTAATTATGTACAATAATAAAGGTAATATATATCATAACCATAATCTCGGGGATTGTCTCCATAATATGTGTATATTATTTCATTAACACTCCCTTCAAATTCAAGCTGGTAGAAGTGAAACAAGCTTGAGTTAGGAAACCTACTAACAAAACTATCCTGGAAGTTAAGGCTTGGAATAAAGATAAGTAGGATGGTCTTCCGAGGAAATTTCATGAAGTTGTATAATCCAGAGAAATATATTGACGAACAAAATAACAATCAGTCTCAATTTATTACGTGCGCTCATGGTAGACATCATTATGTATAATGTAAATGGCATCATTATTATCATAGTAGAGAGGTATGTCACCAGAATGTGAAACTCACATGTCAATGAGGAGCCAGCGAAGTCAAATGATTTCTTGGGTAGTATCAACAACAACAACACAATATTCAAATTTAGTGCTAGAATGAGAGATAACAAATTATTTCTTGCTACACCAAGAAATAAGAGAAACACTCAAAAAGATACAAAGACCAATCCTATAACATCGATTAGTGGGATTGTCGGCCCAACTAGCATCGGAATAGACATGAAGCTCAAGAGAAAAGTGAGCTGAAAATTAAAGATCATGAAATAGAGTGCCATTAATGTAGTGAATGAGATGAAGAACAACTTCATAGTGAGTAAAGCTATGTGCTGACCTAAATTGACTAATAACATGAACAATTATGCAATATCAGGCCAGATAACTGTCAAATAAACTATGCTACCAACTAACTGTCGGTAGAGAGTAACATCGAGAAGACGAGTACCATCTGTTACTGTAAGCTTAGTCTTAGGATTAAGAGTTGTTGGTGTGATCTTACTGTCAGTCAACCATGCTCGGGTAAGGAAATCAGCGGCATACTTAGTCTAAGAGAGATAATAATCAATCTGATCAGAGAGTAACTCAAGACCAAGAAAGTAATTGAGATGACCAAGATCTTTCATCTCAAAATATTATTGAAGAGATGTCTTGAGAGTATAAATAACATCTACATCATCACTAGTAATAACCATATCATTCACATTAAAAAAAAGAATACAACTCTGGTCTACCTGCCGAATAAAAAGAATTGAATCATAAGCACTGGATGTAAATCCAAGTTGAGAAACTGTGGTGCTGAACTTTTTAAACCATGAAAGAAGATCGTGTTTAAGTCCATATAATGCCCGAAGAAGTTTACATACTTTGTGAGGAGGATGAGGATAGTTAAGAAGCAATTTCATATAAACTTCTTCAGAGATATAACAATTGAGATATACATTCTTCATATCCATTTGAAATAATATCTACTAACGAGAGACTGCAATATCTAGTAAGTTGTGAATGGAAGTAAGGTGATCAACATAAGCAAAAGTCTCTTCATAATCAATTACATACTCTTAAGAGAAGTCATTTGTAACAAGACGAGTTTTATACCATTCAATAAACCTATATGACTTACTCTTTATTTTATAAATCCATTTACACCCAATAGCATACTTATTTGGTTGGAAGATCAATCAATTCCCAAGTTGTATTTTTTTTAAGAGCCTACAACTCTTCAAAGATAGCTAGCTGCCAAACAAGGTTAGAATTGGTATCAGAATAAAATAGAGGTTCGTACAGGGTAAGAGTAGTGGAAAAAATAGTGAAATCACTAAGTTTGATGAGAAATTTTGTAACTCTATTAGAACGTCAAACGAGAGGAAGATTATATGAGGATGATGCACGGGAGATAGATCTGTCAATAGTAGATCTGTTAGCTAGTATAAACAAGTCAAGATCGACTGTAAGAGTGTCAGTAGCAGCTATTGGAGACTAACATATGTCATCATCAGGGAATAACTCAATTGTGTCATATGTGAACAAGATATTTGGTGAATGAGGTATAGATTGAAATTTGGAGACATATAAAAACATTTTATCTTCCCAAAATATGACATGACGAGAGATATGAAAGCGATGAGATATGATCCCAACACTAGTAACACTTATGTTCAATGCCAAACCCTAAGAAACAACCTAACCTAACCAGAGGTTTTAATTTAGCACCTTCATGAGGTTGAAGTAGAATAAAATATATATATATAACCAAAGACTTCGAGAAGGTTACATTTAGGAGATATATGTTGTGATTCACCGATCACTCTTGGAGTGTTTGAGGAAAAACCGAATTGTATTTATTACCTCAAGAATAAATACTACAAGTTTACAACAAGAAACTCAAAGAAAAAACCTCACTCTCTCTATACAATTATACACTCATTTGGGATACGAGTAATGGTCTCAAAATGCTCATTTTATAGTGTCCAAAACGCGTGAACAGTGCCACGCGGTTTGGCACACGTTTTCAACACACGCTTGCCTTAAGCTGTCCACAGCTTATCTCACACACTCAGCATGCAAAGTCATGCATGCTTTCGGTGGGTTTGTTGCTATGCATGACTTTTGCATGCAATGCTGGAACCAACAAATCTCCCCCTCGGTGAAGATTTCCAAAATCTGAGCCGACCATTAACCATCCAAATCCGGATCCTTCAAAGGATCCTCCCCTGGCTGCATCTGAATGACTGCCTACGTACCCTGAGTTGGGATCAAGCCAATCGTAGTTCTTTGTATCTGAAAATAATCATCATCTGACAGTTATCCCGGTTATGTCTCTGCATAACTCTAGCTTGTCTCGGGTGAACCGCCTTCGTTAACATGTCGGCTGGATTCTCATCTGTATGGATCTTCACTAGTCTCAGCAGTTGTTGATCCATCACCTCGCGTATCCAGTGATAGCGAATATCAATGTGTTTCGTCCGGGCATGATACATTGAGTTCTTGCTCAAGTCCATAGCACTCTGACTGTCACAATGTATCTTGTATTCTGTCTGTCTGATCCCTAACTCTTGGAGAAACCGCTTTAGCCACAACATTTCTTTTCCTGCCTCAGCTATGGCAATGTACTCAGCCTCTGTTGTGGATAATGCAATACACCTCTGCAATCTTGACTGCCATGACACAGCTCCCCCTGCAAAAGTGTAAATGAATCCTGATGTAGATTTCCTACCATCAAGATCTCCCGCCATATCTGAATTTGTATAGCCTTCCAAGATCGGATCAGCTCCCCCGTAACACAGACGAAACTTCGTTGTACCTTGAGGTACCTGAGAATCCATTTGACTGCTGCCTCCCAGTGCTGTTTTCCAGGGTTAGAGAGAAAACGGCTCACTACACACCCACTGCGTGTGCAATATCTGGCCTGGTACATACCATTGCATACATTAAACTTCCAACAGCTGAAGAATATGGTATTGCTGACATTTCCTCTATCTCTTTCTTGGATGAGGGGCACGAACTCTTGCTCAGTTTGAAATGGTGTGCTAGCGGAACGCTGACTGGTTTGGCTTTCTGTATATCGAACCTTTTGATTACCCGTTTCAATACCTCTCCTGTGAAAGCCATAACTTCTTGTTCTGTCTGTCACGAACAATCTCCATTCCCAAAATCTGTTGAGCTGGTCCAAGTCTTTCATGTCGAAAGCCTTGGAGAGTTCCTTCTTCAGCTGGCTGATTTCGTTGCTTCTTGTCCAACAATCAACATGTCATCTACATACAGTAGAAGAGCAACGAAATTTCCATCTGGAAACCTCTGAATGTATACACACTGATCTGCTGCAGTTCTTTTGTAGCCTTGACCCACATGAATGAGTCGAACTTCTTGTACCACTGCCTCGGTGCTTGTTTGAGCCCGTACAAGCTCTTTTTCAGCTTGCAAACAAGGTTTTCTTTACCTGAAACCTTGAATCCTTCTGGCTGCTCTGTAGATTTCTTCTTATTCAGATCACCATGAAGAAATGCTGTTTTGACATCCATCTGTTCAAGCTCCAAGTTCAGGCTGGCTACCAATCCTAGGATGACTCGGATTGAAGCCATTTTTACCACTGGTGAAAATATCTCATCAAAGTCAATTCCCTTTTTCTGTAGGAATCCTTTGACCACTAGCCGAGCTTTATGTTTCACCACTTTCCCGCTGCCATCTTTCTTGAGCTTGAATACCCATTTGTTCTTCAGTGCCTTCATTCCGTGTGGGAGCTTGACTATCTCATAAGTGTTGTTTTTCTGCAGAGATTCCATCTCATCCTGCATTGCGTGCAGCCATTTGTCTTTGTCCTTATGATATACTACTTCGTTGAAGGTTTCTGGCTCCCCCTCGTCAGTAAGCAGAATGTATTCTGATCCTGAGTATCTGGCTGATGGAATCCGGCCTCTCTCGGATCTTCGTACTGGAGGTTCTGGCTGTCTGTTGTCATCCTGATCTGTGGATGAACCGAAGCCTCTGATGGAGCAGGCTGCAGCTCCCCCCTCAATACCTCCTTCCTCCTCTGGTTCTGCTTCTGGTATGTCTTGCACACCCATCATCATGTGGCCACTGGTGTTGGTGCTGGTGCTGGGGTTGTGTCTGGATTTTTATCAACATTATCGGGCACTGGTTTTAGAAGGCATCTTGGGCTTTTCAATGTCTTCTATTGTCTGGTCTTCAAGAAACACTACATCTCCTGCTTCTGATGACCTTCCTTTCCTTCGGGTCCCATAACCTGTATCCAAATTCTTCGTCTCCATAGCCTATGAAGATGCATGGAGTAGTCCTTGCATCGAGCTTCTGCCTGAGCTCCTTGGATACATGTGCAAATGCTAAACATCCGAATATTCTGAGGTGAGAATATGAAGGATTCTTACCAGACCACACTTTCTCCGCTGGAATCTCGAAGTTCAACGGTACAGATGGTGATCTGTTGATCAGGTAGCAGGCGGCACGAACAGCTTCTCCCCAGAATGGCTTTGGCAGCTTAGCCATACTGATCATGCTTCTGACTTTCTCCATAATGGTGCGGTTCATCCTTTCAGCGACACCATTGTGTTGTGGGGTGCGTGGAACAGTCTTCTCGTGTCGAATGCCGTGACTTCCGCAGTAGGCATCGAACTCCCTAGAAGTGTATTCGCCTCCATTGTCTGTACGAAGGCACTTCAGTTTCTTCCATGTTTCACGCTCGACCATGGCATGGAACAGTTTGAAATAGTCCAGGACCTGATCATTTGATTTCAGAAAATACACTCATACTTTCCGAGAAGCATCATCAATAAAAGTCAGAAAATATTTGTTACCGCCTAGTGAGTTTACCTCCAAGGGACCACATACATCAGAGTACACCAGACTGAGTAACTCTGATTTCTTTGTATATGAGAAATTAAAAGAGACTCTGTGTTGCTTACCGAATAGACAGTGATTGCAAGGATCCAAAGTAGCATTTTTGGAGACGGTGATTAGATCCATCTTTGTCAAGGTAGACAACCCCCTTTCACTCATGTGACCGAGTCTGTGGTGCCACAGATTCTGAGAAGCCTCCCGTTCAGCTACATTGAGGCTTTCTGCAAAAATCTTCACATGAGTCTTGTACAAGGTTCCACAGATGTGTCCTCGCCCGATGACCATGGCACCTTTTATCATCCTCCAAGTGCCGTTGCTGAAGTGGCTAGCATAGCCCTGTTTGTCAAGGGCTACCCCCGAGAGTAAGTTGAGCCGAAGTTCTGGAACATGTCTGACCTCCTTCAGGGTTACTGTATACCCTGCATTTGTCCGCAACTGTATTTGCCAATTCCCATTATCTGAGAAAAACTGGTATTCCCCATCTTCACTGCTCCAAAGTCTCCTGCTTTGTATGTTGTGAAGAAATCCCTGTGAGGAGTGACGTGGTAGGATGCTGCAGTATCTACCACCCACTCGACATCCTGAGTTGCGGTGTGAAGGCATGCTTTTTCCTGGCCGGAGCATATAGCTACATCCACTGTAGTAACTACTAGTGTCTCCGCATCATCTCTTCTTCGGCTGGTTATTGCCTTGTCCCTACTCCGTTGCAGTTTTCGGCAATTTTTCTTCAAGTGGCCTTCAATGCCACAGTGGAAGCACTTGTATGTCTTTTTCCCGTCCTTGGACCTGCCCCTGCTTTTGCTTTTGCCTCTCTCCTCTCCACCTTGATGTTTCTCATGTTGTCTTCCTCGTGCTCCGAGACAAGGGCTTCTGTTTGATCTGAGCCCACGTCTTTTCTCTTCTGGCTTCTTCATTTGACAGGGCATCTTTTACCATAGGCATGGTAAGTTTGCCTCCTGGAGCTGAGTTGCTGAGAGTAACCACCAGAGTCTCCCAGCTATCAGGTAGAGAACTGAGTAACAAGAGGGCTTGAACTTCGTCTGCCAGTTGCATGTCTACTGCAGACAATTGATTCACCAGGCTTTGGAACTCGTTGGTGTGTTCTGCAACGGAAGTTCCACTCCGTAGCTTCAGGTTCACCAAACGCCTCATGATTAAGGCCTTATTCCGAGCTGTTTTGGCCTGGAACATGTCTTCCAATTTCCTCCACATTTCATAAGCATATGTGTCCTGTGCTACGTGGTGAAAGACATTGTGACCGATCCACTGCCTAATCTGACCCAGGTTCTGTTGTTGAGTTTATTCCAGTCATACTCCTTAACAGACTCTGGTTTCACTCCCTTAACTCGATGACATCAAAAAGATCTTTACAATGTAAAAAATCTATCATCTTAGGTCTCTAGAGGGAGTAATTAGTGGCAGCCAATTTAATCATTGCACCAGAATGAGAATCCTCCATCTCCATTTTAAGTTTTAAAGTTTAAAATGAGAATACACTAAAATAGGGGCTGAATTTCACAAATCCGAGGTCACCGTTGCGTCCGGAATGGTCGAAAATGGTGGAATAGACACTTCGTTGGTCTAAATCCGACACAGGGGCTGACTTGTAAATTCCTAAAAGTTCTGGGGCAAAACTGTAAATTTCAAAACTTCAGGGGGCTAAATGAATTTTCCAGGCTGCTGACGTGGCAGTGCTGAAGTGGTAAGGTGGGACCGGTTTGCTGACGTGGCAGACACGTGGCGGCTGACGTGGCGGCTGACGTGTCTGCTAACTGGGCGCTGACAAGGCGCTGACTGGGCGCTGACTGTGCGCTGACTGGCACTGATGTGGCGGCCACGCGGATCGTCTTCAACCTTCAGCGCGCGTGAGGGGCGTTTCTGCAAGTGGCAGCGCGTGGGAGTTCTCTGCCTGGCGCGTGCGACGCGTGTGGGCTCTCTGGACCTCCGTTTGATCGCCGGAAAATACCACCGTGCTCGTCTCGACGTGAACTAGCTGATGGTATGCTCAAAGTTGATTTTTGACAACTTTTCCGGAACCCGAATTTTCCGAACCGAGCTCCGTTCTTCGGTTTTTCGACCCCAAAGAAGAACCAAAGCTACTGATACCACTTGTTGTGATTCACCGATCACTCTTGGAGTGTTTGAGGAAAAACCGAATTTTATTTATTACTCTCAAGAATAAATACTACAAGTTTACAACAAGAAACTCAAAGAAAAAACCTCACTCTCTCTATACAATTATACACTCATTTGGGATACGAGTAATGGTCTCAAAATGCTCATTTTATAGTGTCCAAACCGCGTGAACAGTGCCACGCGGTTTGACACACGTTTTCAACACACAGCTTGCCTTAAGCTGTCCACAGCTTATCTTCACACTCAGCATGCAAAAGTCATGCATGCTTTCGGTGGGTTTGTTGCTATGCATGACTTTTGCATGCAATGCTGGAACCAACAATATATTAAATAATTTTTCATAAAGTGATTGATTTGATAAGACTGTAGATAAGATTCAATCAATGGTATATATGCCAGTGGGAGCAGCTTCGCCCCCAAAAACATTCTAGACATGATGAAGATATGAGAAGAACATGAATTATATCAAAGATATGTCTATGTTTACGTTCGGCTCTCCCATTTTGTTGAGACTTTCAGGACAAGATCAATGACATATTATACCTATTGATTGAAAGTGTCCAAGAAGTCAGAATCCTTATATTCCATGACATTATTGATACAAAAAAACATTAATGGAACGAGAGAACTAAGTTTTGACCATATTAGCAAAGTTACGATAATTGAACAAAATTTAGAATGATTTTTCATTAGGTATAGCCATATATAACAAGAGTAGTTATCAATAAACAAAAAAAAAAGTATTAGAATCACCCATAGTAAGAGTAGGAGAATGACTCCAAATACCAGAATGCACAAAGTCAAATGGAGATGCAGAAATAGAAATATTATTATTAAAGGATAAAGTTATTTGTTTACCTAATTAAAAAGACATATAATAAAATATTTTATTAGAATCACCCATAGTAGGAGTAGAAGAAGGAGAATGACTCCAAATACCAGAATGCACAAAGTCAAATGGAGATACAGAAATAGAAATATTATTAGTAAAAGATAAAGTTATTTGTTTACCTAATTAACAAGAGATATAATCAAATATTTTATTAGAGACAATACCTAAATGACAACTAAATTCTAATAAACGTAATATGTTAAGAGAATGATGTTCAAACCAAGAATGACATAAGTACAGAGAGGGAACTAGTGAGGTGGATGCAACAGATGGAGGTGGATAGATGTTTGGAGGAAGATGAAGACTTATGAGCTTAAACAGACATCTAACCTTACAAATTATCCCAAGCGTATGGCCGGTCTGCGTATCCTGCATAAAATAACCAAAAACGACAAATAAAACATTATGGTGGAATTCGCATAATTTTCCAACAGATAAAATATTCAGAGTAATTTTGGGAATGATTAAGGTATTGGACAGTGAGATGTGGGGAAGAAAAATATGACTAAGATGACTTGGTGTCATAAAAGAACCATTAACTGTTTAAATGACTGGTAAATTTGGAGAAGCAGATTTAGAAGTAAAAATATTAGAATCTGCAATCATATAATTACAACAAGCGGAATCAAAATACAAAGATTTAGTACATGATGCAATAAAAGAGGCGGAGATGTCACCAAATTAGGATGCAATGGATTGGAATAGTGATGCTAGATCCTGAATAAGTTGAGTTGGAAGTGGATGAGGTTGTTCAGTATCACCCTGATCATAAGAAACATCAACAGATATGGATTGACGGCCCCTGAAAGAAGAATTCGGAGAATATCTTCTATTTGGGTAATATTTTTCATAATGCCCAAGCCTAACTTTATGGCAGATTCAGCAACACCGTCTTGGACAAGTCAGTAGTCTATGGCAAAAAAACTTACAGTAATATTATGTCTGTGGTGTGAGTCTTGCCAGTAAAGTGTCGAGTTTCTTTATATATAAGTTTGTCAATGACAGAATCTAGAGTGGGCAATGGATTTTGATGAACTAAAGAGGCTCAAGTAGGCTCAAATTTATTATTCATTACTAGGAAAAACTGAATCAACCTTTGGCGATCTCTAAATTCTGTGAAATTGATGGAATCAGTGGCATGCAGGAAACGTTTTCGGCACACAGATTGGATTTGAAATTTTTTTATGCCTTCTCCTTTGAATGACGAATGCTACTGCCACCACCACTGAAATTTTGCCTCAGTTTTAGACAAAATTCCAACCCCGGAACAGTCCCCGAACATCCAGACAAAAACTGGACTGTTTTGGACTCGATTCGTGCCCAACGCACTACAGAAACAGCCCCTGAAATGCGTGGACAGTAGTTGTGTTTTGGTTCTGATTTTTCACTTGAAAACAACCCCAACACAGCCCAAAACATCACAAAATATTCCCCAAAAATTCTGGATTAAAATGAAACCAAACGGAGTTCCGTTTCACCAAGAAAGAGGCGGCAATGAGCAAAAATAATGCTCAATGCCATGTACAATAAGAGAGAGATGAAGATGAAAATTTGTTCGACACCACAAAGTCTTCCGAACTATATCTCGTTACCAGTGGAAACTTGTGAGGGCATGACTCACAAATTGATCCCTAAACGTTTTAGGAATCTAAACACACTTGTAAATTATTTTGATTTTGATTTTTCTTCTTAGTTAAGCTTTTCTCAACTTTTGAGAAAATAAGGAAGAAGAAGAAGATAAAGGTTAGGTTAGAATGAAAGGTTTAGCAAAGAAAAATCATATTTTCCTTTTTATAGTTAGGGTTTAATTTTACAAAATAAAACAAAACCATACCTATTATACCAAGCCCAAATTCGGCCAAGGGGTTTATTTTTCTTTAATTTTGTAACATCCAATATTAATTTCTATAAATCAAATATATGTTACAAAACTAATGAGTTATTACCTTTCAAAAAGGTGTAACTACCAAAATAAAGGCAAGTTTTTCACTTGAAATCCGCTATAGTAAATCGAGCTAGCACGGGATCAAATAGACCTACGGTTCCGAGCTCCAATAATCTCAAAATATTAATTAAGCTCTTATTTAAATATTCCGAATTATTAACTCCGGGTTATTCCACTAAAAATCTGAAGTTGCACTCTCATTACCGTAGATTATATATTAAGCTGAACCAAGTCGGTGTCCATCGATATAGTCACTACATATAGATTAACCCTTCACGAGTATCTCGTAATTAGAGCCAGGTCATAATGTCCGTTGTACCCCTCTAATTATTTTTACCTTAAGTACCATTGATTCTCTAATGAATGATGTGCTCAAATCGTTCAAGCACCGAATCAACCCTTAAGAAAGATACTATTCTACTTCTCGCAAGAAGGAGTGAACTTCATGTCTATGTAAAATGTTCCCAGCTACACAACCGACCATGCCTGATAAGTGGTAAATCTATCACTATTTCCCACTCATTTAACCTAATATTTTGTATAGTTTCTTGAGTTTTGTGAATATTTTGATGTGTTTTGTGTTATTTTGTAGATAAATAAAGTTTCAGGACATTCTGGAGGTGATTTGGGGCAAAACAGTGAAAATTGGACGAAAAGGGCATTTTTGGTAATTTCTCGCGTCGCGACGCCCATCACTTCAGAGTCGCAACGCCCAGCATGCGCCGAATCTGCTAACGTGCGCGGGTCAAAGGGCCAGAATTTGAGAAGTTTGACTTTGGTAAAATACACCGTGACACGTGTCACCATCACAGCCACTCTGCTAACGTGCGCCGTGCCATGTGTCATCATCCTACGGAGCCGACATTTACTATTTCCATGTGTGCCACGTGTCATCCAACGTGTCACCACGTCATCCGGTCAACGAGTCAACATGCCATGTCATCATCATCCAATCACGCCGTGACACGTGTCGCAATCTTATGGTGCCGACAATTGATCTCAGCCGCCTTGCCACGTCATCGCCATGTTAGCATAATAATTGAGCTCTTAGCCGCCTCGCCACGTGTCGCCTTATCTTCTTATCTGAATCGCCACGTGTCAAGCTGCCATTGTGTCACGCCTCACTGTTCCAGCGTCGCGACGCTGAACCCCTTGGCGTCGCGACGCCCGAAGCTTATTCGCGCCTATAAATTGACTCGAGATTTCAGATTTAGATGCACCATTCTCTCTCTTCTATTCCATCTAAAGAGAGAGTTTCTCTCTCTAGATTCTTTTAGTTTTTTAGTTTTTAATTTTTAGTTTTGTAAATAATTTTAATTACGTTTTGTAATAATAGTAATTTACTTTTTACTTTTTACTTTTTACAGTTTTTACTATTCACTATGAGGAGGTAACTTCTCCAGCTAGGGTGAAAGGTAATTCTTTTACTGTTACTATTTAGATTAATCTCCCTTAAAAATAATATATTCACTATTTAAAATATTGACTTAAAAAGGATACTGCTATATTGGTCGGTTGGTAAATTAATTTTAATCTGGTTTAAACCTGACTAATCAAGGATACCGCCAGATTGGTCGGTTGGTAATTTAATTTTGGTTCCGCCTTTATGGCTGGTTTATGGACAAATATTATCGTCTTAATGGCTGGTTGGACTTAATTTGACTTAATCAGGATACCGCCAGACTGGTCGGTTGGTAATATTATCACAAGTTTATATATTATTTTATGGGAGATATCTAAATTAGTAGTAGTAAAAGTAATTCATTTTACCTTAGCATTTTATTTTATTTTACTTTTAAGCTTTTATTTTATGTCTTTTACTTTTAAGTTTTTACTAGCCCTAGTTATGTGTTAGTTATCTGGGGTTGTGATGAATTCTAATATCACCGATTTATAAGGGGTTATTTTATAGTTTGGGTAATTTAAAGGTTTACTTATTAAGTCTTAAACTTAATGTTTCTTGTTGTCTGATCACCAATAAGATTGATGTGGTAAATCTAAAATGAACTAGACATAGGGATTTTAGGTTTAAGCCTTAGACTTAATAGCCCACGATCTTCCTTGATGATAGATAACCCTTTAATAGATTTCCTTACAGGATAGACATATACCTGTCGGGCGGGGGTAGCCATAATTGGAACTTAAACTTAATGAATCCAGATAATTTGGTTGACATAGACATATGGTTCAATTGGGTTAAACTGGGTATTTGCGTCTGACCATCGACATAGGCTTTTGCATAATTTAGTGTTCCAGATTAGTAAACTGATTTATTACACAAACATAAAATAATCACTTCATCATTTAAATGATATTAGAATGATTCACAACCCTAGATCTTTGTGTCTTTTGTTATTTTCCTTAGTATTTTCTTTTGTCTTTTTATTTATTTTGTAAAACCACTTTCAACCAATCAAACAATCATTCTCTTCACCCTCAATTAGATATTTGTAAATAAATAGATTCAATAATTAATAACAACAATAGGAATTAAGTCCTCGTGGGATCGATATTTTTATACTACTTGAACGATACGTGCGCTTGCGTTATACGTGTGTGTTTACGCCGGTCAAGTTTTTGGCGCCGTTGCCGGGGACTTATTTTTCTTGAATTATTAATTTTGAAGCTATCCAATTTACTTGTATCTAATTTTCTTTGTCTTTATCTGTAATTTTTATTTCTTTATTGTATTTTCAGGTGATTAAAAAAATGGAACACTACTGGGATATTGAAAGATCACGAGCTTTACTAGAAGATACACCCAAAATCTGGGAGCAACAGTCCGGTTTTCTGAGGCCTTTTGTCCAGCCCAACAATTATCACTGGATGCCAGAACCAAGCAATACCACATTTGCTCAACAGAACGCAATGGGGAGATGTGACATATGTAATGGTAACCACCCTAGAGATTATTGCAAATACAACTATTATCCAGGGTGGCAGAGCTATCAAGATCCTTAATGGTATGACGAGCCATCACATTTCACAGAACCACATTTTCCATCTTATCCACCATCCACCTATGATCTTCATCAACAACAAGAACCATCAGAGGAAGATCAGTTGCTTCACATACTCAAAGATTGGGTCAAGAAACAAGATGAAAAGTTGGATACAATGCTTGAAACATGCCAGAATCAATTTGAAAGTATTCAGAGACAATCAGAATTCATTCAGAGACTGACAGATCAAACGAGACAGTTACCTCAAGAAAAATTATCAGATGAAACTGACAAAGTCTTCGAGTACCCAGAGATTCACAATGACACTTCAACAAAGGAGGAGGCTGAGCAGTATCAACAACCAGAGGTATCAGTTCAGGAGCCCGAACCGGCAAATTCTCGATTTGATTTTTATTATTCTGACTCTGACGAGGATGAAGCTGAGTTGTTTGCACCAACTGCATCAATAATTGAGGATGAAATTCTGTATCCTCAAAATGAAGATCTTGGAGATTCCATTGCACAAATGTTTGAAGAAGATCTACTTGAGCCAATCATTTTACTCAGATCAGAGGATGAAGACCTAATGTCAGACACATCTTTTCATCCTCAAGTGGAGCAAGAAACAGAGCAAATGGAGGAGCAAATGTCTGACCTTAATAATGATCCAGAGCATTCAGGAGAAACATCGCTGTTTTGGGGAGTACAATCTAAAGATATCACCCAGAAGCTTGACAGAATGGAACTCTCATTCCAAGTCAAGCACCATACAAGACCTCCTGATTTTCTTTCTTTCTTTGCAGGAACCACTGGAGTGACAAGGAGCAAAAAGGTGGTACAAGCACTGAATGAGACAAAACTCTTTTTACCGCTTTACCGTTGGAAGAGACCCTTCAAAAGCAACGCTCACGGGATTGTCTTTAATCGGACATCCAAAACGACGCTGAAACCTCATTGACATATGGATTTCAGTCACGTCTGGCTGAAGACGAAAAATTTAGCCCTAGCAGGGAGGCAACCCATGCAATTTGTTGTAATTTATTTTCATATTTTGTGTGAACTTTTTAATTTTGTGTGTTAGTTTTGCAGGAAAAATAAAAACGGAATTTTTCAAGACAAAGCAAGCCAGTGCAAGCGGGAATTTTCAAAATAAACATTTGAAAAAATCACGAAGATACAAAGTCAATCCAGTAGAGACGGCAGAGTAAGGATTCAGTTATCGAGGCGCATCCCTGTGGATTTATCCGTCGAAAGATATGGTTTTGCCAAAAAAAAAAAAATTCCTAGCGTCGCGACGCCAGGCAAACTTCAGCGTCGCGACACTGGATCGATTGCAGGCCCAAAAACAGCAGCCGCCGAGAACAGAACCCATTTCCATCACAGATCTCACCATTCTCTCTCAACTCACAACCACCACAGTCGAGCCTTCATCCCCACCGTGAACCAAATCATCCAACCAAGACCCATCATCATCTCGACACATCTAGCCCTCATCACCCAAACCGCAACCACTCACCAAAGAGCCAAACCCATCATCATCTTTTTCTTCGAAATCAATCACCATCACCGAAATACCAAGGCCGAGACAACTCAAATCACCGGTCGAACCACCCAATCGCCAAGCCAAACCATCCACCACCCTCGACCACTGCAAGCCAATCCGCCGAGCCACTGCCGTGTCTCACCAACACTGCAACCGACCAACCCGAGAACCAACAACACCAGAAGCCGTGAATCACCACGCACAAGCCGAGAAGCCAACACCCAAAACCGGAACCGAGACATCACCAAAACAGATCCAAGCCATCACTGCCGAGACCAAACCGAGACTAACCGTGAAACCACCACCGAACCAACCTTCACCATCGCCGGTTTCGACTACCACTGCCAACCACAGATCTACCGGAACCACCACCGCCAATACACCCATCTAGCCGAACCACCAGAACCGCACAAGACCGACCATTGTCGGATCTCCAACCCAAGTCTGAGCCGATCCGTATCCTCCATTACCAAATCTGGAATTGACGGTAAAATTGATAAAAAAAATATTTGATTTGGTAAAAATTGATTTGGTAGATTGAAAATTTGGATGATTGGTTATGAGATTTGAGTTGTGGAAGTGTTGATTGATTTAATCGTAGATTTTGGGGGCGAAGTTTATTGTGTATTGATAGTTTTTAGGGTGAATTTTGGGGAAATTTTGAGTTTTTAGAGGTGATTCTGCCAAAATTTTTACTAAAAAAATTGTCAAATAGCGATCGTGGTAAGAACCGTAATTTGGACATAAATCTTAATCGGTAATTTTTCCTGTAAAATTTCAGCTAATCAGGTATTATCTTCTAAACTCTTCTTCTATTGTTTAAGACATTGGGGACAATGTCTCATTTAGGTTTGGGGGAGGGAATTAGTTAATTAATATATTGTTTTTTTAGTTGTATGTTTTTTTATTTTTAGTCCAAAATTTTTCGAAAAATACAAAAAAATTGAAAAATTTTCAAAAATTACAAAAATATTTTTCATTTTTGTGTTTTTATTTTGACTAAAAAGGTGAAATTGGTAAGAGATAGCTGAGTAAGGAGTTTCCACTCCTGAGACGTATTTCAAACCTATTTCGAAACATGTTAACTTTTGTTTATTTCCTTTTGAATTATTTAATTTGTAAAATTCTCCATAATACTGACTATAATGGACCTTCATATGCTCAGTTGGCAGGTATTATCAACATGCATAGTAACATACGGACATGAGCTGTAATTGAAAAGTTTGTAATATTCAGTGCTCTAGTATAATTGGAGGAAGCATCTCAAAAAGTGATGGAGTTAAAAAAAAAAAAAACTGAGATCCGAGTTATTAAGTCTGTAAGGGTGTTTTAACACCTAGTGCCCTAAAGCCAACTGGTTTGGGAGTCACTGGCCCAAAGCTCGTTACATGGATCGAAGATGCAGCAAAAAAAAAATATTTATATCTGAAGTCTGGGTAATTAAGTCCGTAGATGTGTCTTAACACCTGGTACCCTAAAGCCAACTGGTTTGGGAGCCACCGACCCAAAGCTCGCTACATAGACGGAAGGTATTGTATATAAATAAAAAGTCAAAATTCAGAAAAAGCAAAGAAAAAAAATCAGAAAAATCAGAAAAATTATTCCATTGCTACAAAAAGGTGTGAAATCTGATGGAATTTTAGGACGAAAATATTACTCTCTTATCAACTGCATTTGTGACTGTTGTGGGAAAAAATGAGTTGATTAATATTATGCTGGCTGTGTATATGGAGAATGGTAAAAATAATCAGAGAATTTACTTATTCGGTAATTTAGAAAGAAACAAAACAACTAGTAACTTGAAGTAGAAGTTTCACTTGATTAGTCACTAACTTCGTTATTCTCTTTTCTCTTGTCTTTTTGCTTTTGTGTGCATTAGTTTTAACTAACTTTTTACTTTTGTAAAAACGTTTGTGGGTATCGTTGCTGTAAGCCCTCACGAGACTACAACTCGTCCACTAGGGACACCTAGGGGTTTAAAGGCTTGTTGCATATGCTAAATGCAACCGTGATCCCTACGAAAGTGGCTTAGTTAATTTATTTATGTTATTTTACTTTATGTTTTGCTCGAGGACTAGCAAAATGTTAGGTTTGGGGGCGTGATAAGTGGTAAATCTATCACTATTTCCCACTCATTTAACCTAATATTTTGTATAGTTTCTTGAGTTTTGTGAATATTTTGATGTGTTTTGTGTTATTTTGTAGATAAATAAAGTTTCAGGACATTCTGGAGGTGATTTGGGGCAAAACAGTGAAAATTGGACGAAAAGGGCATTTTTGGTAATTTCCCGCGTCGCGACGCCCATCACTTCAGCGTCGCGATGCCCAGCATGCGCCGAATCTGCTAACGTGCGCCGGGTCAATGGGCCAGAATTTGAGAAGTTTGACTTTGCTAAAATGCGCCGTGACACGTGTCACCATCACAGCCAATCTGCTAACGTGCGCCGTGCCACTTGTCATCATCCTACGGTGCCGACAATTACTATTTCCACGTGTGCCACGTGTCATCCAACGTGTCGCCACATCATCCGGTCAACGAGTCAACTATGCCACGCGTCATGACACGTCATCATCCACGTCAGCAGGTCAACCGAGTCAACATGCCACGTCATCATCATCCAATCACGCCGTGACACGTGTCGCAATCTTATGGTGCCGACAATTGATCTCAGCCGCCTTGCCATGTCATCGCCACGTCATCGCCATGTCAGCATAATAATTGAGCTCTTAGCCGCCTCGCCACGTGTCGCCTTATCTTCTTATCCGAATCGCCACGTGTCAAGCTGTCATTGTGCCATGCCTCACTGTTCCAGCGTCGCGACGCTGAACCCCTTGGCGTCGCGACGCCCGAAGCTTATACGCGCCTATAAATTGAGCTCGAGATTTCAGATTTAGATGCACCATTCTCTCTCTTCTATTCCATCTAAAGAGAGAGTTTCTCTCTCTAGATTCTTTTAGTTTTTTAGTTTTTAATTTTTAGTTTTGTAAATAATTTTAATTACGTTTTGTAATAATAGTAATTTACTTTTTACTTTTTACTTTTTACAGTTTTTACTATTCACTATGAGGAGGTAACTTCTCCAGCTAGGGTGAAAGGTAATTCTTTTACTGTTACTATTTAGATTAATCTCCCTTAAAAATAATATATTCACTATTTAAAATATTGACTTAAAAAGGATACCGCTATATTGGTCGGTTGGTAAATTAATTTTAATCTGGTTTAAACCTGACTAATCAAGGATACCGCCAGATTGGTCGGTTGGTAATTTAATTTTGGTTCCGCCTTTATGGCTGGTTTATGGACAAATATTATCGTCTTAATGGCTGGTTGGACTTAATTTGACTTAATCAGGATACCGCCAGACTGGTCGGTTGGTAATATTATCACAAGTTTATATATTATTTTATGGGAGATATCTAAATTAGTAGTAGTAAAAGTAATTCATTTTACCTTAGCATTTTATTTTATTTTACTTTTCAGCTTTTATTTTATGTCTTTTACTTTTAAGTTTTTACTAGCCCTAGTTATGTGTTAGTTATCTGGGGTTGTGATGAATTCTAATATCACCGATTTATAAGGGGTTATTTTATAGTTTGGGTAATTTAAAGGTTTACTTATTAAGTCTTAAACTTAATGCTTCTTGTTGTCTGATCACCAATAAGATTGATGTGGTAAATCTAAAATGAACTAGACATAGGGATTTTAGGTTTAAGCCTTAGACTTAATAGCCCACGATCTTCCTTGATGATAGATAACCCTTTAATAGATTTCCTTACAGGATAGACATATACCTGTCGGGCGGGGGTAGCCATAATTGGAACTTAAACTTAATGAATCCAGATAATTTGGTTGACATAGACATATGGTTCAATTGGGTTAAACTGGGTATTTGCGTCTGACCATCGACATAGGCTTTTGCATAATTTAGTGTTCCAGATTAGTAAACTGATTTATTACACAAACATAAAATAATCACTTCATCATTTAAATGATATTAGAATGATTCACAACCCTAGATCTTTGTGTCTTTTGTTATTTTCCTTAGTATTTTCTTTTGTCTTTTTATTTATTTTGTAAAACCACTTTCAACCAATCAAAAAATCATTCTCTTCACCCTCAATTAGATATTTGTAAATAAATAGATTCAATAATTAATAACAACAGTAGGAATTAAGTCCTCGTGGGATCGATATTTTTATACTACTTGAACGATACGTGCGCTTGCGTTATACGTGTGTGTTTACGCCGGTCAATGCCCCCAAAATACGCAGCTTTTGGTCGGGACTGCTACACCAACCTCACCTTTGTAAATCAAAGGACATAGCCTGCCATGCAGGAGTTCGTAGTACACTCAAGATTAAGATCAATTCATATATGACCACCTAGTATATCGAAATGACTTTCTTTATTTAACGAGTATTAAAAGAATGTCATTTCCATCTGGGTCCAGTCCTGCATGATCACATCATGTAAGGTGCCTCTATTCTCATGTCTCTAAATGGACGATCTCGAATCAAGGTCGTCATACAAATATAGAATGGACCGCAGCTATAGATAAACCACAAACAAAACACCTTAATGGACTATTTAAGGTTACTAACTTCAGACTTAAATCCTCTTATGTATGACACTCATACACTAAGTCCGAAGGCACATAAGTAATCTAGGGTATTCAAGATAATTTATAATATGCGAAAATTAAACAAACACTTTGATAAATGAATGATACATCATTTTATTTCAAAATATATAAAGCTGTTTACATTACATGTAGCTCTAGGGCATACATCCCAACAATCTCCCACTTGCACTAGATCAAATGGGACATGTCACGAAATCTTAGACCATCTAGGTGACCTTCAAAAACTTTAGCCGATAAGGTCTTTGTAAACGGATCAGTTAGGTTCTCTGCGGATGAAATCTTTATGACGGTAATGTCTCCTCTTTGCACTATCTCTCTGATGAGATGATATTTCCTCTCTATATGTTTTCCCCTCTCGTGGCTTCTTGGCTCTTTGGATTTTGCCACTGCACCACTATTATCGTAATAAAGTGTGAGTGGTCTATCCATATCTGGAAAAACTTCTAGATCTCCCAAGAATTTACGGAGCCAGACTGCTTCATTAGCTGCTACATATTCAGCCTCCATGGTGGAGTCAGCAATGCAAGATTGCTTTATACTCCACCATACTATAGCCCCACCAACTAGGGTAAACACTTATCCAGATGTTGATTTCCTAGAATCGACATCTGTCTGAAAATCAGAGTCTGTATATCCATTTAGGATCATACCCTTATCGGAATACACAAGCATATAATCTCTCGTTCTCTTAAGATATTTGAGAATGTGTTTCACAGCCACCTAGTGACTACTCCCACTGCAAAACAGATGTCTGGTCTCGTGCATAACATAGCATACATGAGACTACCAACTGTTGAGGCGTATGAGATATGTCTCATTCCTCAATATCTTGAGGAGTCTTAGGAGACTGTTCCTTTGACAAATGAATTTCATGCCGATAAGGCAGATTGCCTTTCTTGGAATTATGTATCACAAATCGCATAAGGATCTTGTCGATATAGGACGCTTGAGATATAGCTAACAGTCGTTTCTTGCGATCCCCAAGTTTCTAAATTCCAAGAATATAACTGGCATCTCCTAAATCTTTCATTTGGAATTGGTTAGCTAGCCAGGTTTTTACGTTCGATAATATCTTTACATCATTCCCAATGTGTAAAATATCATCGACGTATAAAATAAGAAAAATCACCTTCCCATCAATAACGCGATTGTATACACAAGGCTCATCAACATTCTACTCAAAATCATAAGACTTGATCCTGGTATCAAATCTTATATTCCATGATTGAGATGCCTGCTTAAGTCCATAAATAGACCTTTACAGCCTGCAAATATTTTGCTTTTGACCTTGGGCTATGAACCCTTCTGGTTGTACCATATAGATACTCTCATCAAGATTGCCATTCAAGAATGCAGTCTTGACGTCCATTTTCCAAATTTCATAGTCATAATATGCGGCAATGGATATAAGAGTACGGATGGATTTGAGCATGGCTACTTGTGAGAAAGTTTCCTCATAGTCAACTTCCTCTTTCTAGGTATAACCTTTGACCACTAGCCTCATCTTGAAGGTCTGTACCTTCCCATTTGCTCCCCTCTTCCTCTTGTAGATCCACTTGCAACCTATAGGTTTGACCTCATTAGGTTGGTCTATAAGTTCCCAGACTGAGTTGGAGTACATGGATTTCATCTCTAGGTTCATGGCTTTGAGCCATTCCTCTTTCTCAGAATCATCCATTGCACTATGATAGGTTAATGGATCACCTATACCATCACTGGATGCGACAACTTGTGCCTCTCCAACCCTAAGGTAGCTATCAAGTTATCATGCAACCCTCCCACTGCGTCTAGGTGGTAGATCATTATGACGAACTTACATATGACTCTCAGATGTCGAAGGTGCTATGTATTTGTCAATTATCGTTAATGATGGTGTGCTAGTCGAACCAGCAAGTAACTCCTCGAGTAACACCTTACTTCGAGGCTTGAACTCCCTCATATAGTCCTCATCTAGAAATGTGGCATTTATCTATACAAATACTTTGTTATCATCAGGACTATAGAAGAATCCACCCCTAGTCTCCTTAGGATAGCATACAAATAGGCACACTTAAGAACGTGGCTCCAACTTTGTAGTCTTATTCTTCAGCACATGTACTGACACCCCATATGTGGAAATGTCGTAGACTAGTTTTAAAACTATTCCACAACTCTAAGGGAGTCTTAGGAACAGTCTTAGATGGAACTATATTAAGGATATGCATTATAGTTTGCAGTGCATATCCCCAGAACAAACTAGGTAGTGAGCAATAACTGAACATAGATCTCATCATGTCAAACAATGTACGATTTCTCCTCTCTACAATACAATTTTACTTTGGTGTTCCAAGTGAAGTGAGCAGGGATACTATCCCATTCTAAACTAAGAATTCCTCGAAATCTTTGTCAAGGTATTCTCCTCCACGATCTGATCGTAGATTTTTGATTATTTTACCTAATTGGTTCTCAACCTCAGTGCGATACTCTTTGAACTTTTCAAAAGTATCTGATTTGTGATGTATTAGGTAAACATACCCATATCTAGAATATTCATCAATGAACGTGACGAAGTATTCATTACCTCCTCGGGCTCTTACATTCATTGGTCCACAAATGTCCGAATGTATTAGCTCAAGTGGTTGATTGGCTCTTATACCTTTTCTAGTAAAAGGTCTCTTGGTCATTTTTCCTTCTAAACAAGATTCGCAGACTGGTAAAGTTCTGAGCTTTAACTGGTTTAAGGCTCCATTCTTTATCAATCTGTCTATCCGGTCAAGGTTGATATGACCAAGTCTAAGATGCCATAGATATGTGTCATCGTGAGAAATCTTTGGCCGTTTAGTTTTAGGTTTCTCAACCTTAAATATTTCAGCTTTGAGCAGTGACCTATGTGTTAACGGTCTTAACACATATAAGTTATTTTCTGAGTTTCCTGTGCATATAGTCAATCCATTTCTACCAATAATAACTAAATTGCTATTAAAAGAAACTGAATAACCATCATCCAAAAGTATAGAAACAGAAATCAAATTCCTGTGAAAACTAGGAATGAATAACACATTGTTCAAATTTAAATAACTTTTATTTGTAAAATTTAAACTAGAAACTCCCACTGCTCTTGCTGAAACGGCATCCCTTGTCCCGACCCTCATGGTGTAGTCACCTTCAGCAAGGTTCCTCCATGAGTCAAGTAGCTGCAAAGAAGAATAAACATGGTTAGTGACTCCAGAGTCAACAATCCATGAGGATTTATCATCCTCCACTAATAGAGATTCGATAACGAGTAAATCATATTTACCTGTTTCTTTTTTCTCCTTCAGCTCAGCAAGGTATTTAGGATAATTCCTTTTCCAATTCCCAATCTTGTTGTAGTGGAAACTGACCGGCGTAATCACACGCGTATAACGCAAGCGCACGTATCGTTCAAGTAGTATAAAAAGTATCGATCCCACGAGGACTTAATATCTATTCTATTAATTTTATGAGGTCAAGTGATTACTAATATCTAACAAGTTGTTTGAAAAGATAATGATGATTCTAAATTTAAAACAAGTAAAAGAAATTTGAGAGTAGATTAATGAGAATTAAAACTATCTAGGGTTGTGAATTCTTCCAATATTAATTAAAAGATGAAGTAGTTAAATCATAGTTGGGTAAAATATTGATTTATTAATCTGGAACACTAAATTAGGTAAAGCCTCTTCCGATGGTCATTTACAAATACCTAGTTTAATTCAATTGAATCATATGTCTATGTCAACAAAAATTACCTAGATTCATTAAGATTTAGTTCCAATTATGATTACCCCCGCCCAACAGGTATATTCATATCCTGTAAGGAAATCTATTAAAGGTTTATCTATCCTTAAAGAAGATCGTGGGTTGATGAGTCTAAGGTTTTTCAACTTAAAATCCCTATGTCTAGTTCATTTTAAGTTTTATCTAGTCAATTCTATTAATGGCCAGTTAATAAAAAGGCATTAAGATTATGACTCAACAAATAACTCTTTAAATTACCCAAACTATAATCTAACCCTTTTTAAAACCAGTGATATTAGATTTTACCACAATTCTAGATATTTAACTTAGTTACAATACATAGCTAAAGCTGATAAAAACTTAAAAGACATAAAATGAAATTGCTGAAAAGTAATTGTAGAATAATGAATTACAATAAAAAGAAATGAAATGCTAAAGTAAAAGGAAATAACTTCTACTATATACTATTTAGATATCTCCCATAAAATAATAATATATATACTTGTGATATTTTAAACCAACCGTCCGGAATGGCGGTATCATGATTAAGTCAAATTCAAATATACCAGCCATAAGGCGGAACAGAAATATAAACTTAAACCAACCGTCCAGTATGGCGGTATCCTCATTAAGTCAGGTTTAACCAATTTAAATTGAATATCCAACCGTCCAGAATGGCGGTATCCTTTATTAAGTCAGGTTTTAAATAGTTTATATATTATATTTTAAGGGAGATTAATCTAAATAGCAAAAGTAAAAGTATTACCTTATTACCTCAGCATAGAGAAGTTACCCACTCATAGATGGATAGAATTACTATTTATAGAAGAAAATTACTACTACAAACGTAAATAAAACTGAATAAAAGAAACTAAATAAGAGAACTCTCATTTATTTATAAGGATTTCAGAGAATAAGGTACATTGAAACTAAGAAATTCAAAATCTATTTATAGGCAAAAAAATCCAATTTTTTTATTATTATTTTTCTGATTTTTATTTTTTTATTATTTTATTATTATTTTTTTTGGATCGCTGAATTTTCGACACGTGGCATGGTGGCTAAAAAAAACGGCTCGTTGAATTTTTGACACGTGGCATGCGGTGCAATTACCAAAATACCCTCGGTGTCGGGACGCCCAAAATTACCAAAATACCCTTTTTGCCAAATTTCACAGTTTTGCTCCAAATCACCTCCAGAATGTCCTGAAACTTTATTTTGGTGTCGGGTTGCCAAAATTACCAAAATACCCTTTGTGTCGGGATGTCCAAAATTACCAAAATACCATTTTTGCCAAATTTCACAGTTTTGCTCCAAATCACCTCCAAAATGTCCTGAAACTTTATTTATCTACAAAATAACACAAAACACATCAAAATTAACAAAACTCAAGAAACTATACAAAATATTAAGTTAAATGAGTGGGAAATAGTGATACATTTATCACTCATCACACCCCCAAACCTAACATTTTGCTAGTCCTCGAGCAAAATAAAATAACATAATAAAATTTTAACTAAGCCACTTTCGTAGGGATTACGATTGCATTTAGCATATGCAACAAGCCTTTAAACCCCTAGGTGTCACTAGTGGACGAGTTGTAGTCTCGTGAGGGTTTACAGCAATGATACCCACAAACATTTTATAAAAGTAAAAAAAGTAGTGAAACTAATGCACACAAAAGCAAAAAGACAAGAGAAAAGAGAATAAAGAAGTTAGTGACTAATCAGATGAAACTTCTACTCCAAGTTATTAGTTGTTTTATTTCATTTTAAATTACTGAATAAGTAAATTCTCCGATTATTTTTACCATTTCTTCATATATATAGCTAACAAAGTATTATTTAACTCATTTTTGCCCACAACAGTCATAAGTGCAGTTGATAAGAGAGTAATATTTTTGTCCTAAAGTTTTATCAGAATTCACATCTTTTGTAGTAATGGAATAAATTTTCTGAATTTTCTGATTTTTTCTTTGATTTTTTCTCTATTTTTTATTTATATACAATATCTTCCATCTATGTAGCGAGTTTTAGGTCGGTGACTCCCAAACCAGTTGGCTTTAGGGCATCAGGTGTTAAGACACCCAAACGACGACTCAAAACAGTAAAGACAACGAACGAGAACAGTGAACCAGTGAACCGGGTGAGTTGCGGAGCATCCACCCTTCCGACGATCGTGTACCGTACATCCGAGAGGTGATTTAAAAGGTTAGACCTGAGGGTACCTTTTCATTAGTTTATATTCGTTTTTTTTATTATTATTGAATTCTATTCGCATGAGAGTCGTTTATGGATGCATGTTGTGGCTTGAATGAAATGGAAGAGTGTCATCTCTTATGGTATATAGGATGGAAACCCAGACGTAAATTCCGTAGCCAAATCCGAATGGACGGTAGTGCGGTCTGTACATGGGACACAACTCCACGTACCACTTGAGTAAACGGCACCTTCTCTTGTGTGGCGTTGCTTTGGTTTATTTATTTCTTGTCATTTAAATTCTGTATAAATCTTATTCCCATATGATGTGATCGAGTGCATGGGCTTAGTAAGTGCGATGAAAGGTTCCCTAATTGGAGGGGTTAAAATCCTTCACCACGACGCTTTGCCGCACCGATTGATGTGTGTTCGGTTGAATGCGAGATACGTTCAATCGAGCATACCTAGTTTGATATGATTGTCTTTATTTTCGTATGCATGATTCAACTGAGCGCATGGGTTTAGTAAGTGCGATGTGAGATCCCCTATGGGGAGGGGCTAAAGCCCTTTACCACGATGCTTTGCCGCGCCGGTTGATGTGTGTTCGGTTGGATGCAAGACACGTTCAATCAGACATACTTAGAATAGTATGATCGTCTTTATGTTTGTATGCATGATGTGATGTGACGCGCATGGGCTTAGTATGTTGGTCTAAAGGTCCTCTCTTTGAGAGATCAAGAGCCCCCCAAAAGGCCACCTTTACGGCAATATTTCGCCGCGCCCCTTTATTTTTTTGTTTATGTATTGCGTCCCATTTCATGCATCAGGTCTGTTCCCGTTCGAACGCGTTTACGAACGCAACTCGAACGCGCATGCATTTTTGCCTTATCATGCATCAGGTCTCATTTCCGTTCGAACGCGTTTACGAACGCCATATGAACGTGAGCATTCTATTTCATTTCCGTTCGAACGCGTTATCAAACGCCATATGAACACGAGCATTCTGTTTCATTTCCGTTCGAACGCGTTATCAAACGCCATACGAACGCGAACTTTCTGTTTACCGTTCGAACGCTACACGAATGCGCACACACTGAACTGAGTCTGTCTTATCATATTCATGCATAATTGCCTCTTGGTTGATCTTTCTTGTGTTATATAGCCAACTGTATTATTTGTATTCAAGCATGATTATGTTGTTCTTAGTTTTCCATATCATAGGATTGAAATATGTTCATGAGATTGCCATGTGATGTTGCATGTTGTGATGAACTTGTTGATGTATGCATATGAATTTAGAAGCATGATATCTTTGGAAATAAATGTTATTTAAGCCTGGTTAAATTATCACATAAATCCTTTTATTACAAGTGACATAAGTAAGGGACCATTCCGAACCCAACGGTTTGAGGTCTTCCCTTGCGAGGGGTGAGTGCGGCCTTAAATCTCATTTTCCCGGTTCACACCGAGTGGCGACTCCATTACTCTCCGGTTTAGTCCCCCGTGGCTACTCCGTACTCCCGACCGGGCCGCGAGCCCGGGACAGCATGCGTCGCCCCAGATTTCTGTGTTCCCACACATACAAAATTAAATCATACCAAATCACAATATATACACAAATTGCATGGGTTGCCTCCATGCGAGCGCTAAGTTTTAAGTCGTCAGCTAGACGTGACTGCCTGAACTTTATGCTGGATCTGAAAGTGTGACACTTTCTTTTTGTCGCTCCAACGGTTCTCCCCAGTAGTGCTTAACACGCCTATTTTTAACCTTGAAAGTTTTGTTGGAGTCAGGATCATGTATCTCAACGGCTCTATCTGGTAAAACTTTGGTGATCACAAATGGACCTGACCACCGTGATTTTGGCTTCCAAGGGAAGAATTTCACCCTTGATTTGTTTAACAGTACCTTCTGCCCTGGTTCTAGTTGTATGCGCACTAACTTCTCATCATGTCTTTTCTTTACCTTTTCTTTGTAAAATTTGGCATCCTCAAAAGGCTGTTTGTGAAATTCCTCCAATTCGTTGAGCTGGTGGATCTTTTTCTCTTATGTTGCTTGTAGTGCAAGAATTGGCTTTTTCAGTACAAAAGACGCTTTATCTTCAGGCTCCACAGGTAATTGACATGTTTTAAGTTTGTCAGTAGAACTTTGCATTGCATTGGAGTTCTGAATGGTACTGTGTATCACATCAAGTCTGAAACATTCCTCCTTCTTTTCATCATCTGGGAAATTCATGGCCTTGAAAACATTGAATGTTACTTCTTGGTCCTAAACCCTCATGGTTAATTCTCCTTTTTGTACATCAATAATGGTTCGACCTGTAGCCAAGAATGGTCTTCCGAGGATGATTGGCACGTCTGCGTCTTCCTCCATATCAAGGACAATAAAATCTACTGGGAAAATGAATTTGTCAACCTTAACCAACACATTCTCAACAACGCCTTTTGGAAATACGAGCGTTCTATCAGCAAGTTGTAGAGAGACTGAGGTGGGCATTGTTTCTCCAATCTGCAGCTTCCTGAAAATAGAAAAAGGCATCAAGTTAACACTTGCACCTAAATCACATAAAGCCTTACCAAAGTTATGTTCTCCTATGTTGCAAGGAATGGTGAAACTGCCAGGATCTTTCAACTTAGGGGGAAGTTTTCTCTGAATGATGGCGCTACATTCTTCTGTCAATGCTACTGTCTCGTAATCTCCCAATCTCTGTTTTCGTAAAAGAATATCTTTCATGAATTTGACATAGCTGGGCATTTGTTCCAAGGCTTCTGTAAATGGGATGTTGATGTGCAGCTTTTTGAAAACCTCCAAGAATCGAGCAAACTGCTTGTCCAGTTTGTTTTTCTAAAGACGCTGAGGAAAAGGTGGAGGTGGAGTAATCTGTTCTTTTTCCTTTGCTTATTTTTCCTCCATCTGTTGCTCTACTTCTTTTGGAACTTCCTCAGTTGTTGTTTTGGCTCTAGCATCTTTGTTGATTTCAGTACCGCTTTTTAACATGATGGCATGACACTGCTCATTTCCCATGTTCCTTGGATTTGGTTCTGTGTTGCTAGGAAGGGAACCTGGCGGTCTGTAATTCTGAGCATTGGCCAGTTGTCCAATTTGATTCTCCAGTGCTTTGATGGAAGCAGATTGGCTTTGAAACATAGCATCATATGCTGCTTGTTGCTTTTTGAACATCTCTGCAAGCCAATTTCATTTCTGGATCTTTTTCAAACTCCTGGTTTTGCTGTGGAATCCTGGTGGTGGATAGTTCTTTTGCCCTGAATTGTTGCTCCATGAGAAATTGGGATGATTCCTCCACCCTGGATTGTAGGTGTTGGAATATGGATTATTCCCCTGTCTGTTGAAATTGTTGACATAATTCACCGTTTCTTCATGTTGATTTTGTTCTTTTGCTCCTCTATATGGCGAATTTGTGGATTCAATGTTGCTTTGCATGCCGAGAGTCTCCATAAATTTGCATATCTGATCCAGTTTGGTATTGACTGCTGAATTGGCTACAACCTCATAAATTCCAGCAATTCGTTGAATCATGCTTCTTTCTGTTGGCCACAAGGAATTGTTGTTGGCCATTTCTTCGATTAGGTCCCAAGCTTGATCTTCTCCTTTTGCCATCAATGCTCCTCCAGCAGCAGCATCAATTGTGGTTCTCATTATTCCAGAAAGTCCATTATAGAATGTTTGGACTTGAAGCCATTTTGGAATCTCATGGTGAGGACATTTCCGGAGAAAAACTTTGTACCTTTCCCAAGCTTCGTAGAGAGTTTCTGATTCTTGTTGTACAAAGGATGTGATGTCATTCCTCAACTTTCCAGTTCTGGCTGGTGGAAAGTATTTTGCAAGAAATTTGGTGGCTAAAGCGCTCCAAGTGGTGATGGAACCGGCTGGAAGTGAATGTAGCCAAGCTTTAGCTCTATCCTTCAAGGAGTATGGGAAAACACGCAGTCTCATTGCTTCTTCAGCTTCTCGGTTGTAATTAAAAGTGCCGCAGATTTCCAGGAAGTTGCTGATGTGGGCATTAGGATCTTCAGTTGCATTCCCCCCAAACTGTACTGATTGCTGAATCATCTGAATGCAAGTTTTGATGTCACCTGTATTTGTTGGTAAGAGAGGAAGTACAATACATGAAATGAGTCTGTCAACCACTGGAATGGTTCTGTCTCGAATGGGAATTGGTGGTGCAACCACCAAAGGTTCAGGTTCCATGTTAACAATTGCTTCTTGGCCTTGTCGCCTTTCCCTTTTCAACTGTCTGATGGTTCTTTCAATTTCTGGGTCAAGCGGTCGTAGTTCAAAGCTTCTGGTTCGTCTCATTAAGATTCTGATAACCTGAAACACTATAAAACGAAAACAATAAGTAAAAAGAAAATTAGATACAAGTAACGTATCTAACCCCTAAACTAATAGTAAAAGATAAAGAATTCCCCGGCAACGGCGCCAAAAACTTGACCGGCGTAATCACACGCGTATAACGCAAGCTCACGTATCGTTCAAGTAGTATAAAAAGTATCGATCCCACGAGGACTTAATATCTATTCTATTAATTTTATGAGGTCAAGTGATTACTAATATCTAACAAGTTGTTTGAAAAGATAATGATGATTCTAAATTTAAAACAAGTAAAAGAAATTTGAGAGTAGATTAATGAGAATTAAAACTATCTAGGGTTGTGAATTCTTCCAATATTAATTAAAAGATGAAGTAGTTAAATCATAGTTGGGTAAAATATTGATTTATTAATCTGGAACATTAAATTAGGTAAAGCCTCTTCCGATGGTCATTTACAAATACCTAGTTTAATTCAATTGAATCATTCATTAAGATTTAGTTCCAATTATGATTACCCCCGCCCAACAGGTATATTCCTATCATGTAAGGAAATCTATTAAAGGTTTATCTATCCTTAAAGAAGATCGTGGGTTGATGAGTCTAAGGTTTTTAAACTTAAAATCCATATATCTAGTTCATTTTAAGTTTTATCTAGTCAATTTTATTAATGACCAGTTAATAAAAAGGTATTAAGATTATGACTCAACAAATAACTCTTTAAATTACCCAAACTATAATCTAACCCTTTTTTAAAACCAGTGATATTAGATTTTATCACAACCCTAGATATTTAACTTAGTTACAATACATAGCTAAAGCTGATAAAAACTTAAAAGACATAAAATGAAATTGCTGAAAAGTAATTGTAGAATAATGAATTGCAATAAAAAGAAATGAAATGCTAAGGTAAAAGGAAATAACTTCTACTATATACTATTTAGATATCTCCCATAAAATAATAATATATATACTTGTGATATTTTAAACCAACCGTCTGGAATGGCGGTATCATGATTATGTCAAATTCAAATATACCAGCCATAAGGCGGAACAGAAATATAAACTTAAACCAACCGTCCAGTATGGCGGTATCCTCATTAAGTCAGGTTTAACCAATTTAAATTGAATATCCAACCGTCCAGAGTGGCGGTATCCTTTATTAAGTCAGGTTTTAAATAGTTTATATATTATATTTTAAGGGAGATTAATCTAAATAGCAAAAGTAAAAGTATTACCTTATTACCTCAGCATAGAGAAGTTACCCACTCATAGATGGATAGAATTACTATTTATAGAAGAGAATTACTACTACAAACGTAAATAAAACTGAATAAAAGAAACTAAAGAAGAGAACTCTCAATTTATTTATAAGGATTTCAGAGAATAAGGTACATTGAAACTAAGAAATTCAAAATCTATTTATAGGCAAAAAAATCCAATTTTTTTATTATTATTTTTCTGATTTTTATTTTTTTATTATTTTATTATTATTATTTTTTTTTGGATCGCTGAATTTTCGACACGTGGCATGGTGGCTAAAAAAAACGGCTCGTTGAATTTTTGACACGTGGCATGCAGTGCAATTACCAAAATACCCTCGGTGTCGGGACGCCCAAAATTACCAAAATACCATTTTTGCCAAATTTCACAGTTTTGCTCCAAATCACCTCCAGAATGTCCTGAAACTTTATTTTGGTGTCGGGATGCCCAAAATTACCAAAATACCATTTGTGTCGGGACACCCAAAATTACCAAAATACCCTTTTTGCCAAATTTCACAGTTTTGCTCCAAATCTCCTCCAGAATGTCCTGAAACTTTATTTATCTACAAAATAACACAAAACACATCAAAATATTCACAAAACTCAAGAAACTATACAAAATATTAAGTTAAATGAGTGGGAAATAGTGATACATTTATTACTCATCAGAAACATTTTCCATTGGGCTTGGAATCTTTGGAGCCTTTCTTCTTCTTCTTCTTCTTCTTCTTCATGGGCTTTTCCTTAGCCTTCACAGTGCTATTCTTCTTCTTCATCTTTGCAGATTTAGAAGACTCGACAACATTTTCCTCATCACCGGACTTACGAGGATCCACAAGCATGGACTCGTAATGGGTGAGCTCATTAAGCAGTTGGGTCAAAATAAAAGTCAACTTGTTCATAACATAGTTGCTTTTAAACTGCAGGAAACTCTTCGGAAGAGTTTCCATAATCATGGTCACCTGGCTACGCTCGTCAATACGAGCTCCATGGGTTTCAGTAGTGTTGAGATAGGTCATCATCCTCAAGACGTGCTCTCGTACTGATGTCTCATCCTTCATCCTAGCAGTCATCGCTGAGACAATGGCCTCATGACGTTGACGCTGCGAAGGCTCCCCAAACATGCCCTGCAATGACTTCATCATCTGAGATGCTAAAGCCATAGGTTCATGCTTTGCAGTAAGAACCTCAGACATCCATGCTAGCAAGTAGCAGCGAGCTTTCTCATTTGCTGCGACCCATTTCTGGTAGGTATCGCTCACAATTTGGCCAGCATTTATGGCCGGCTCTGGAGGACTCTCCTCCGTCATGACAAACTTTAGGTCTTCGTAGACCAAGATAGCGTTCATGTTACTTTTCCACTTAACATAATTTTCTCCCGTTAATTTATCGTTTGAGAGTATGGAAATAATTGGAGAAACTATGGTTGAAAAATAAAATAAACATCCATTTAACATTCATTCATCACATATTAAAATCATCAAACAATTTTGGAATAAAATTAAACATGATGCATGAACCATGAATAACAAATTAGAAACCTAAGAGAATTACTATGCCACAAAAATCTATCATCCCATAAGTAAGTGCCGCCGTAGGGTAGGTCAGGTACTTGCATGATAGATTGAGACAATCTCAGTCGATTAATATATGAGGGAATAACTCTTATTTCTATATTAAACAACTACTGTTTCATTCGATCAAGGAATTTTATTAACAGTTAATTATTCCTTTGTGAGTGTGACCCGCCGTTTCGGGATTTTTGGACTTAACGAGTGAAGTGCCGCCGTAGGGTAGGTCAGTTCACAAAATACATCTAGAATCCATATCCTATTGGAATCCAAACCTGATATTGACCCAAAATAGACACCATCCGTAGGGGGACGAAAGCAAAGCCGTCTCGAGGCGCCTTTTGAATCTCACGTTTTCGGACTAACAACGGAGATCGCGGGATATACTGTCGTATATCCCTCTCCCAATCACTATTTTCAAAGGAAGGTTTCTATTTATAAAATATCTAATATTTTATTTTAACTAGTGTGGATAAAATTATGGCGACTAAATCATAATTGTTATTAACACTAGTTCAATATTTGTGACCTAACCAATTTTAACTCTTAAAATTTATATCACTAATTTTCATTAGTCTCTACAAATACTATTACTCAATTAAACCAATTTTATTAGAGTGGTATTAGTGACCTATTATATTTTAACTCTTAAAATATTAGAACACTAGTAGGTTTAAAATTTTATAATCCTAAAAAAGGTCAAGATTTGTATTAAACTATTTAATTAATCGTAGTGCGTTATAAAATCTAATGGTACGTGGAATTGTATCCTGAGTACAGACCATATTACTGTCCATTCGGATTCGGCTATGGAATTTATATCCGGGTTTCCATACTATATACCAATGGAATTTATTATGCACTAATTAAGCCCAATATATTAGAATTCAAATTTCAAACCATAAATCCAATTAATTGATTTACATGCATACCATAATCTAATTTAAACATTTTAAATCATATAAAATCATATTTCATGTCTATAATGATAATGCAATTAAAACATGTTATGGCATGTAAAATACAAGAGCGGGCACCCTAAGATATATGACATGTTATTCAAACAATTCGAAATAAACATACATATAACATAAAAATTATTTTAGATTGACCAGACTCTTATTTTTCCTATACTAATCTAGTTAGTACATAAAATTTACCAAGGCATCCCTTGGTCTTCAAATCCCGCTTCAAGGTGGTTATGGCTCCTTTTGCGACTTCGGTGCTCCAAATTACAATAATTGAAATTTTACATTGGAAAATAAAAATTACAACTATTGTAAACAATGGCCTTATGGCCTTAAATCCCAAAATCAAAACCAACTACAAAAATAAGAGCCGGAAAAATTTACGACCAATGCAAATCCATTCATCACATGAAATAATAAAAACATTCATCATATGAATATTACTTTGTGCCCACTCATCTAAACATGCATATCATATTTATAACTCATATAAATATATAAAAAACGGAAACTTTAAATGAAAAAGAGAAGGGTTAAGAACACTTTTCAACCTCACTCTCGATGCCAATTGTAGGAAATGCTTTCCTCGTGCAGCGGAAATGTCTTAGGCACACGGATCGGACATGAAAAAATTTTATGCCCTTCTCCTTTGAATGTCGAATGCTACTGCCACCACCACTGAAATTTTGCTTCAGTTTTAGGCAAAATTCCAGCTCCGAAACAACCTCGGAATAGTCCCCGAATAGCCTAAAACATTCAGACAAAAGCTGGACTGTTTTGTACTCGATTTGCGCCCAACGCAATACAAAAACAGCCCTTAAAATGCGTGGACAACAGCTATGTTTGGGTTCTGATTTTTCACTTGAAAATAGCCCCAACACAGCCCCAAAATATTACAAAATATTCCCCAAAAATTCTGGATTAAAACGAAACCAAACGGAGTTCCGTTTCACACAAGAAATGGGCGGCAATGAGCAAAATTAATGCTCAATGCCGTGTACAATAAGAGAAATATGAATATGAAAATTTGTTCGACACCACAAAGTCTTCTGAACTATATCTCGTTACCAACGGAAACTTGTGTAGGCAAGACTCACAAATTGATCCCTAAACGTTTTAGGAATCTAGACACACTTGTAAATTATTTTGATTTTGATTTTTCTTCTTAGTTAAGCTTTTCTCAACTTTTGAGAGAGTAAGGAAAAATAAGAAGATGGAGGCTAAGTTAGAATGAAAGGCTTAGCAAAAGAAAAATCACATTTTCCTTTTTATAGTTAGGGTTTAATTTTACAAAATAAAACAAAACCATACCTATTATACCAAGCCCAAATCCAGCCAAGGGATTTATTTTTCTTTAATTTTGTAACATCCAATATTAATTTCTATAAATCAAATATATGTTACAAAACTAATGAGTTATTACCTTTCAAAAAGGTGTAACTACCAAAATAAAGCCAAGGATTTATTATTTCCAAAATAAATAAAACTCTTCCCTTTTTCACCATGAAGAATTCGGCCAAGGGGTTTATTTTCTTTTTAATTTTGTAACATTAACTTTTATTACTATAATAAAAGATATGTTACAAAATAAAAGGATGTAATTGCCTTTCATAAAGAGCAATTACTAAAACCATTCAAAAACCTTCCAAAAACTATTTTTGGAAAATCAAAAATCAAAAATTATATTTATTAAATTAAATAATATAATTTAATGACATGTAATTAATAATTATCATATAATCATTAAAACTACATACTAAACTTTTAATATATAGTATTAAGTGTAACACATTAATATTATTAATATGATATTTGTACATATGTGAGTGTATAATTGGACTATCCAATTATACTAAATCCGCTATAAAATCGAGCTAGAACGGGGACCAAATAGAATGAGTTCCTACGCTTGCTTAGTAGGAGACATCTCAGATATAGATGTGTATTACGCCAGCCTGTGGTTGTTGATGCAATTGGAAGTTATACTCTATGTGTTCAGATTTCATCTAGTATGACCCAACTGGCCATGTCACCAACTAGAATGATTGGTTCCTCATATGCATGTAAAAATGAGTACTTTAAGTAGAAATGAGAACATAGACTGACATGATCAATTCAACGAAATATACAAATTGTAGTTTTATGGGCACACACAAGCTTATCCAACTGAAAAATTCTATAACTACATGTCCTCTCACGTAAATCAACGAACCCATCTTGTATGCTACCACCCCTAACCTGATATTAATGATCAAAGACATGTGACACATCATGCTATCCGTGATAGTTTTCCTCTCATATAATATGTTATGATCCCTAGTGGTTAGTTGAGTTGTCATTGACTCGGCCATCTTTTTCTATCATAAAACCATTTTTCCATATTTTCTATGAAGAAGTTAACCATCAGAGTAACTGGGAAACTTCTTGCCTCTTTCATCAATGAATTTACACTCTCTTTAATTTTAGTAATCAGAATATTATACTGTCTCCCTTCAAATTGTAAACGAGCCCAATTACACATGCCCACATCTTTCCCCAAATATGTAGCTGCAACAAGATGCATACCCCACATGCCGCGCATTTACTTTTCAAGTTCAATCTATAGATTATAACTACTATTATCATTCCATATTGGCGAATAATTGGGACCCCCAGTTTCCACTCTGATACCAAATTCTTCTGATTGAGTCATTGGTGCCAACTCTTGACTTTCATGAAAAGTATTTACATTATTTGTTGAAGCTATGAATTGAGACATTATGAAAACTTTAGAATATATCGTCACATAAAATTAGTCAAACCGTGTTTTCCCATTTGAGAATTTAGTATCAATAAAGTCTTAGCCATTTCATCACTCGTAATGTCCGCGGGGAATCCTTTGCGACCATCTATACCAGAAACGGATTTAAAAACTATCTTCAAAGAAATGTGGTATTCTTTTGAACTTTTAACGATTGTAGCATATACTTTTTCAATTATCTGATCAAATGGAACAACAATCACAATTGTTATTCTATTATGATAATCCATTCTACCATTTTTTGAAGTTATCCATGATCCATTGTACCAAATCTATTGAACCTGCACAATCACACAAAATGAATAAATTTCTAATTTCTAATCAGATAAAATGAACCTACATGATTTTTAGTTTTATGCATGTGGGCGCATGTGTAAGTGAATGGGCACCCGTTTAGAGTATAGCACCCGCGTGGGCGCTCATTTATTCCAATATTTATGGGCGCCCAAGCACTCTTTTGGGCGTCCGTGCGGCCGTTCAGGAACCAGTATTGGCTCCTAAAGGTCTGACAGATCCCCACTGTAATAAATCATATTGTTACTAACTTTATTCGATTAATTTTCAACTAATAAAACGAGCTTTTCAGGATTTTATGAGTGAAGTGAAAAATTTTCATAAAAAAGTATGAGGTTAGTGGAGGTTTTGTGGTTATGATGAGTAAGATCCTTAGGTTCTTTTTTCAACTTGAAAAGGAGGGCAATTTGGTCTTAAAAATATTTATTTGGCCATTAAAAATATTTTTGAGATTGTAGGTCAATTTTTATAATGAATAAATGAAAGTGGTTATTTTTATAAATTTTCCAAAGAATAAGGGACTTTTATACACATATAAATAATTATCAATTTCGTTGATTATACGTTGAGTAATTAGACATGTGATATAATTCTAATCCCATGATAATATCACTCACCATAATGTAACTAATATTATTTATATAATTTTCAATTATATCCCATGCACTTATGTCATACTCCTAAAATATTAGGATATAACTTTTCAATAGTTATGGTCTCCAAAGTCAAAGAAACATTTCTCGGGGAATCCACCACCTATTCCTTCCACCATGCACCTCCCTTTTTCTTTACTCTCTATTGTGCCTAAAGCCTTTATTTGACCTTTTAAAACATTTTCAAATTAATACCCCACTTACAAGATGCCCCATGCAAGACAAATCGCTCATATTATTCCCAACGCTAATTACAAGGTTAATTATTCGCATATAGTTTCATTAATTATCTTAACAATGGACTATCTGGTCAATGACCACATACAAATATATGATACATACTTCCATGTTAGTTTATTCCCCATTATTAATTTTCTTTTGTTCCTTCTCTACAAAAAAAAATTAATTATTATAATAATAAATTATAATATTAATTGTGCATCAAATTTCAAATCCCAACATTCACTACTTTTTCAGCAGAAGCTTCTGATATATATATTTCCTTCCTTTTCTCTTTCTCTTCTTAATTAGTCTTAATTAGCTTGTTCAAGGATATTGAAACCTTTTGATCTCTTGAGGGAGGTTAATGGTTTATTAATTTTTCTGATTGCATGGCAGCACCAAAATCATCATCATCTGAAACCTACACACTACTCTTTTTTGCCCTAATTTGCTCAATTTTTATTTTCTTTATTCAGCTTACTACTACCACCACCACCACCCATCCCATTATAACATTTAACCCATCAATCACCACCACAAGGTTCCTTTTAAATTCCCCACCATTTTCAGCTTCAACTTCCACCATGAACTTGCATCAGCAACAGACCCATCAAAACATGCCTTCTTATAATAATAAAGGACAACAATTTGGAGCAGATGAACATGAAGTTCCAAGCGGACCAAACCCTATTTCAAACAGGTAAGTTATTTTTATTATAATTATTCAGAAGCTGGACAACAAAGAGGATCTGTTGAAGATTATAGAGTTGCTTCGGTACCCAAGTTACCATTAACAGAGCTTGTCCTCAGTGACGGAGGTTTGTTGCAGTCTTTGGTGTTACTATCATCATCCTTAATTAATTATTAATTAGTTTTTTCTTTTCATTTCTTTTCGTTTTTGTTCCCTTTTTTCATACTGGAAATGTAAGCAAAGAGAGTGATTATATTCTATTTTTCTCTATGTATGTATGTATGAATCCTTCTACTTGTTTATATATATATAGGTGTGTACTTGATTGATGAGTAGTTTCCCTGGATTTTATTGCTAACTATTTTGCATATTTGAGGTTACCGCTTTTAATTATTTGTGCCAAACTTGGAAAAATTTTACGATTGTACTATGTAATTCATATAATAATATAATATTATTTTTACTCTGTAAATATATTAAAAAATTATCAAAAAATTATAATTATATTTAATATAACTACATATATCATATATTTATTAATTGATGATACTACGTTATTATATTAAAAAATTACTCAAAGAGTTATTAGTTTACCACTTTTAATTAAAGCTATATGCCTCAATATCTCTTAAAAGGTGAGTCCATAGATTCGTAATTGTAACCTCTCTCTCTAAAGCATAGAGAGAGGTTACAGTGAAGTAATTAGATCCATGAGCAGAGAGATAGAGGAGAGGACCATTTGTATTGCCTGAGAAATTATTTGATCAGTTTTTGGACTTTTTGCTTTTTGTCTTCCCAAAACACAATACCCAAGAAAACACTTTGTGTTGATAGGTGCGGACAATAAACAAATTAAACCAGATAAGAAGCCCCGTGTATGATTTGAGGGTATTGCTAACAACCCTTGGGAATCAAATACCCAAGGGCTGTAAGCATTAAAAAAAAAAAAAAAAAAAATTAGACAATAATTTGCAACCAGTTATTAAAAAAAAATTTAAAAATTATTTTTTATTAAATAAATTATAAAATATTGATAAAAATAATATAAAAAATTTATTTTATGTTTTTGCTAAATATTTCAAGTCTAATGGTTGTAGGTTGCATTTCATTTTAAAGGTTTCATATTAGAAATATTGCATATTTATTGGTGAAAGTTGCAAGTCTAAAGGTAGAAGTTTCATATTCAATGGTCATAGTTACATGTGCGATTTTCGAGGCATAAGAAATTGCATGTTATTGCTAAAATTTCAAGTCCAATGGTTTCATATTGCATGTTCATTGTTAAATGTTTCATCTTAGAAATATTGCATATTTATTGGTGAACGTTGCAAGTCTAATGGTACAAGTTGCATATTCAATGGTCATAGTTACATATGCGATTTTCGAGGCAGATGCAATTGCATGTTATTGCTAAAATTTCAAGTCCAATGGTTTCATGTTGCATGTTTATTGTTAAAAGTTTCATCTTAGAAATATTGCATATTTATTAGTGAACGTTGCAAGTCTAATGGTAAAAATTGAATATTCAATTGTCATAGTTACATGTACGATTTTCGAGGCAGATGCAATTGCATGTTATTGCTAAAATTTCAAGTCCAATGGTTTCATGTTGCATGTTTATTGTTAAAAGTTTCATCTTAGAAATATTGCATATTTATTAGTGAACGTTGCAAGTCTAATGGTAAAAGTTGAATATTCAATGGTCATAGTTACATGTGCGATTTTCGAGGCAGATGCAATTGCATGTATTTCTAAAATTTCAAGTCCAATGGTTTCATGTTGCATGTTTATTGTTAAGGTTTTCATATTAGAAAGAATGCGTATTTATTGGTGAAAGTTGCAAGTCTAATGGTAGAAGTTGCATATTCAATGGTCATAGTTACATGTGCGATTTTCGAGGCAGATGCAATTACATGTTATTGCTAAAATTTCAAGTCCAATGGTTTCATGTTGCATGTTTATTGTTAAGGGTTTCAATTAGAAATATTGCATACTTATTGGTAAAAGTTGCAAGTCTAATGGTAGAAGTTGCATATTCAATGGTTATAATTACATGTGCGATTTTCGAGAAGATGCAATTGCATGTTATTGCTAAAATTTCATGTGCAATGGTTTCATGTTGCATGTTCATTGTTAAAGGTTTCATATTAGAAATATTACATATTTATTGGTGAAATTTGCAAGTCTAATGGTAGAAGTAGCATATTCAATGGTCATAGTTTCATTTGCGATTTTCGAGACAGATGTAATTGCATGTTATTACTAAAATTTCAAGTCCAATGGTTTCATGTTGCATTTTTATTGTTAAAGGTTTCATCTAGAAATATTGCACATTTATTGGTGAAAGTTGCAAGTCTAATGGTAGAAGTTGCATATTCAATGGTCATAGTTACATGTGCGATTTTCGAGGCAGATGCAATTGTATGTTATTGCTAAAATTTCAAGTCCAATGGTTTCATGTTGCATGTTTATTGTTAAAGGTTTCATCTTAGAAATATTGCATATTTATTAGTGAACGTTGCAAGTCTAATGGTAAAAGTTGAATATTCAATGGTCATAGTTACATGTGCGATTTTCGAGGCAGATGCAATTGCATTTATTTCTAAAATTTCAAGTCCAATGGTTTCATGTTGCATGTTTATTGTTAAGGTTTTCATATTTGAAAGAATGCGTATTTATTGGTGAAAGTTGCAAGTCTAATGGTAGAAGTTGCATATTCAATGGTCATAGTTACATGTGCGATTTTCGAGCCAGATGCAATTACATGTTATTGCTAAAATTTCAAGTCCAATGGTTTCATGTTGCATGTTTATTGTTAAAGGCTTCATATTAGAAATATTGCATATTTATTGGTAAAAGTCGCAAGTCTAATGGTAGAAGTTGCATATTCAATGGTTATAATTACATGTGCGATTTTCGAGAAGATGCAATTGCATGTTATTGCTAAAATTTCATGTGCAATGGTTTCATGTTGCATGTTCATTGTTAAAGGTTTCATATTATAAATATTACATATTTATTGGTGAAATTTGCAAGTCTAATGGTAGAAGTAGCATATTCAATGGTCATAGTTTCATTTGCGATTTTCGAGGCAGAAGTAATTGCATGTTATTGCTAAAATTTCAAGTCCAATGGTTTTATGTTGCATTTTTATTGTTAAAGGTTTCATCTAGAAATATTGCACATTTATTAGTGAAAGTTGCAAGTCTAATGGTAGAAGTTGCATATTCATTGGTCATAGTTACATGTGTGATTTTCGAGGCAGATGCAATTACATGTTATTACTAAAATTTCAAGTCCAATGGTTTCATGTTGCATGTTCATTGTTAAAGGTTTCATATTAGAAATATTGCATATTTATTGGTAAATGTTGCAAGTCTAATGGTAGAGGTTGCATATTCAATGGTCATAGTTACATGTGCGATTTTCGAGACAGATGCATGTTTATTGTTATTGGTTGTATAATGAATGGTGTTTGTTGCATGTTTCATGGTCATTATTTAATTTTTGTATTTGAAGCATAAAAATTTATTGCATGTTTTATGGTTGAAAGTTGCATCTTAATGGTTAAATTGCATATCAATGAAGTGAAGTTGCATGTATTGGTCATATCTAACAATTATTTTTTTATTCAATATCATGTTTAATGCTTCGATTTCGATCTTAATTTCATGTTTAATGGTTATAAGTGAATACAAAAAGATGAAACATCACAATTGAATGAGCACAAGTTAATAATGTTGATATTTACTTATAATTTTCATTAGTTACATATGTTAATGAGCATGTACATGAGTTGTATACTTATTGTTCGGTTTATAATTTTTATTCACTACGGCAGTTAATGAGCATGAAAAAAGATTTCTTAATGTTGATATTTACTTAGAATTAGGTACGTCAACGGTTGGATATCCGATCATTTTGGACGAAATCGAAATCAAATACAGTATTTGAAACCGAAAAATTTAATAGATATTCACATCCGAAACCGATTGAAAAATTCGGATATCCGTAATCGACCGAAATAATCAAAAAATTGAAAAAAAAATGACACAATTGAAAAATTAATCAATTATTTACTCTTTTAATATATATCTAAAATAGTAAATGTGGTTATAATTCATAGTTTTTCAGATAACTACTAAAGTTAATGAGCATGAAGTACAATTTTAAATTTTTTTTTATGTAACATGAAAACTGATGAGCATGAAAATGACTTTTTATTAATTACATAAGATGAGCATTTTTTGAATGAGCACAAGTTAATAATCTTGATATCTACTTATAATTTTCGTTAATTAATGAGCATGTAGATGGGTTTTATACTTTTTGTTTTCGCTTACAATTTTTATTCAATACGGCAATTAATGAGCATGGAGATGATTATTATTATTATTGATTTGTTAATATTTATTAGAAATGTTGAGAATTACTAAATTTAATGAGCACGAAGCTGAATTTATATATATATATATATATATATATATATATATATATATATATATATTTAATATTTTTGTTAATCACACATTTATTTACTATAAACTTAAGTTTCAAAGTTATTGGTTTTGTTACATGTTTACTAATTAAAATAACATGTTCAATGGTCTTACATGCTCTTCAGGAACAACTTTTTCTCAAACTTTCTCTCCATGAGCTATTTCATCTCAAAAAATAAATTTCCTCTCCATGTAAAGCAGCCGATCATGGTAAAGTAGATTAATGGAGAAATTGTTGAAGTTATTTTGAGAGCCTATAAATTCAATTATGTTGAGAATTTGGTTATAATTAATAGTATTTCGGATATTCACTAAAGTTAATAAGCATGAAGGAGAATTTTTTAATTTTTTAAATTAATTTTTATGTAATATGAAAGCTAGTGAGTTTGAAAATGAATTTTTATTAATTACATAAGATGTGCATTTTTTAAATTATATTTGTTGCCTCGTATTTTTTATTTTACTTAATATAATTATCATTTACTCCTACATTATGCAAAGTCTGTCAATTCATGGATTTTAAATCTGACCAGGTGGGAGGTTTTTCATAATGTTGGTTTATGGGTAAAGATATGCAGAATAAACTCGATGCTAGTCGACGAGCAGATTTGTCAGAGACTGATTCTGAAGCCGCAATTGCTTATTTGTCTACAAAGGCTGATTCTGATTTTGGTGTGTATTTCGACCCATAGTAGTCCAGTATTAACGACACATTTGCATAGCATCGAAAAATATTCTTCTGAGGTTTATACAAAGAATGTATTTCAATGGGTTATTAATTTATCGAAAAACATTCTTCATTTCAATTTTTATCTATTTTTTTGTTGGGTTATTAATTTATCTAAAAACACCTTTTATGTTATGTTAGAGCGCATACATTTTTCATTGCTTTTTGTTTCACTATTTTCCAGTAAATGCATTCAAAATTATCAGTTATATTAGAAAGTTTTTTAGTCTATAGAAAATGCATTCACTATTTGTAACACCCTGCCAGAGGCAGGATGCTACCGACAAGAGACAGGATTGACCCATCTCCATAAGCCTCTGAATCTACCGAAAATTCGGCATAATGTATCCTAAAAACTGGATAACCTGGATCGCAGTCCAGCATCAAAGGCAATCCAAGAAAATATCAAACCAATAAAAGGACCTCAGGTCCACACAAAAGTCATCAAAACCATAACCTAAGGGCTCTGTGTCCACATCATCTATCAACATTCAAGGGCTCTGTGCCCACAACATCATAAACAATCAATACTTTAATTTATTAATACAAACCACGTGCTCAGCACAATAAAATAAAATAATAAATCAGATATCCTAATCTTCTAAAACTTTTCCCAGGACAGTTGCGAGGGTGACTGCCGCTTGGGTAATCCACTTCTCGAGAATGACTTCCAAAGCCGATACGATTGACCAATCTAGAAGTCAACCTACAAAACTGGCAAACTGGTTTGGTGTGAGTTTTAAAACTTAGTAAGTAATCATGCACAATCAAAGCATATATGACAAACATATTATAACATTCACTATCCTAATATATATGAACTATTAAATCAATACGAGTTCAAAATCATCAATCTTCCATACTATACTTATGTGTGTGTGTATATATATATATATATATATATATATATATATATATATATATTGGTCAATCGAATACGCAACATCCCAAAACATATAAAACAAAACTTCAAATATCACAGAGTAATTACTTAACATCAAATCTGTTCTAATTGTATGAATTATGAAGTTACACGTTTACACTTTATCACGATTAAACCTCTTTGAAATATCATCAAATCAGTAAGTCAAAAGAATTTTCTTTATTTCGATAATCTTATTATAGTTTAACATTCGTGACTTATCGCGCTTACACGTATCAGTACAGAAACCATAGCTTACTTATATTTCCTTCATGCAAACCCAATTTTAAAATTTTTGCTCATATACATGCCTAGTAACTCAATCTTACAAAAATTTTAGTCTCTTTCACAATATACGTACATACGATAACGAACTTAACAAACATATTTCATAACATCTTATACTCGCACCAATTTCCCGGTCATTCACTCATTCCTCAAAATTACACACGATCCATACATCTCACGGGTTATATCATACATACCCATGCACTTAAACATACATACAAGCATCGTGTAACAGACAACGAAACTTTCACAACAGTCAACACATCAAAGAACACATAACTCAAAAACATACATGCACACACATCACGCAACACAAACTATCATACGATTTCTCATACACACGCACATACATAGTAAATACTGCTTTACATACATCAAGCATACAAATAAACACATTACTTCGAATTCAAATACCATAGCCTTTAATAGTCTTCATATCTTTTCCTTATCAATCAAATTAATCCACTTCAGAATTCTTATTAGAAGACATTGGTACATTGTCTTACCAAATATACATTTCTTTTCATATACGTATCCTATCAATCATATACTTTTATTACTAAAGAAAGGCTTAGCTTATACCAACCCAACCTCTATACAGCTATATCGTATGCATTAGTTAATAACGAACTTACTCCAATAACGCACATCTTCACGTGCTAAACAAATTCAAAAATCATAAATTGTTCTCTTTGCCGATCTTATACACTCAAATCATACTTATCATCTCATGTATATTCAAATACGTAATCCTATGCTTATACATATACTTGTTCATTTACATATACACATGCATACCATTACATGTTCATACTCTTACATACATCAATAGCCATCAATGTCATTAATCATTTGACTTCATATCATAACATTACAAAAATCCATACCTGTGGTGGTTGATTATCATAACCATACTTAATCTCGTACTTAATATCAAATATTACCTCATAACTATCCCCTTTTTTATCCTAACATGTTAATCTTATATATATATATATATATATATATTAAAAAATGAAATCATCAATTCAAGTTCTCATCGCATGGGTTACTTACCTGGCTTCGCGAGCACCCCAAGTTCTAGTCAAGTCTCCCAAAAAAATAGCGAAAAGCCGTCAAAATCATAACTTACGGAGTTCTCGACTAAACTACGACAAAATCCCGGATCTTTCCGGTATAACCAAATCAAGTCCATTTACAATACTTTTAGTTTCAGTAACCTTAAAACATCATTACAAACTATTACAAGTGGTCAGTTAACTTAAATTCTCGATTTACGCATTTTTTTTAGAAAATCTTCCGAAAAATTATCCGCAAACGCTACGGAATGGTCTCGAACCCTTCGAACCTTCCCGGATTTATCCAAATATGTTCGTAATATCATAAATAACTCATAACTATCATCAAAACCAAAACACATCTTTATATGCAAAAACCTACTTTTACCCAAAACTTACATATTCTATCGGATCGAGTAAACTCGTTCCGTTTTCACTCGGATTCTACTGAATGCTCATATTCAATATACTAACACTCAAACAATTCAATTCATATCAATACGTTAATCTACGAAGCTACTGGAAATATATGTACGTTTAGTGACAAACTTGAAATTATCGAGTTTTTACTGGGAGGTCTTACCAAGATTTCGAGGCCATATACGGAATCCAAACGATCCCACGAACGCGCTGGAATCGATAAAATTTCTATCAAAGCTACTGTTCATTATGGGTCACTGTTCACGTGCGGCTTTCTTTCTCGTTTCGAGTGATTCCAGGCACGAATCGGAGAAACTGTCGCCACCATCTCGTAGTACTCGTCGAGGGCTTTGATTTGGCGGGTGGCTCCGGCCGTGAAACGAAGCGACGAGCCAGAATCATGAAACCCATCAACTCGCATTTCTCTCTCTGTTTCTTCGTTCACCGGCGTTCTCTGGTCGGCTGCCGGTCATCGTGGACTGGGGGACGGGTCTCACGCTGATTTTGGGCTGTGGGGGTCGAACGGGAAGCTAAAATGGATTTTGCCCATTTGGCAATTAATTGAAACTATGAATTTATAGTAAACCTTTTGAAAATTACGAACTTCCCCCTCGCTATTTATAAAGAGGTCCATATGGGGTCTTTTCGAAAATTCAAATTTTTGAGGCCTTTCAGGTGCGAATTTTAAAAAGTGTTCAACACAAAAAATCTTCGTCTCAGAAAAATGAGTCTGTTAGTTCAAGAATCACCTCAATCGAAGTTCGTTTGCTATCTTTATTACCATCGCGTTCTATATCCTTAACTTTAATTCGATAACTTTCCCGAACTGTTTCGAAAAACCCGGGATATTACTCTATTTTCAGTAAATGCAATCAAAATTTTCAACTAGATTCCAATGTTTTTTTGTGTACTGAAAATACAACATACAACATACAACTAACGTAAATGTCAATCATTTCTCCGTAAATGACCTTTCTTTTTAGTGTTCTTTGCCATTCTAGCTGTCAATTTCGGAGGTTTCACTTTTGGTGTTTGTAATGAATTCAGCTGTTGTGTGTTATTATCCCATCGCTAACTGTAAGACCTCATCAATTTTTGTCATTCAACGGAGAGTCAATAAGTTGCAACACA
>SKCR01017571.1:0-125951 GCA_019454045.1 Zanthoxylum bungeanum | reverse complement strand
ATCAATAATGGTTCGACCTGTAGCCAAGAATGGTCTCCCAAGGATGATTGGCATGTCTGCGTCTTCCTCCATATCAAGGATAATAAAATCTGCTGGGAAAATGAATTTGTCAACCTTGACCAGCACATCCTCAACTACGCCTCTTGGAAATACGAGCGTTCTATCAACAAGTTACAGTGAGACTGAAGTTGGCATTGTTTCTCCAATCTGTAATTTCCTGAAAATAGAAAAAGGCATCAAGTTAACACTCGCACCTAAATCACACAAAGCCTTACCAAAGTTATGTTCTCCTATGACGCAAGGAACAGTGAAACTGCCAGGATCTTTCAACTTTGGGGGAAGTTTCCTCTGAATGATGGCATTGTATTCTTCTGTTAATGCTACTGTCTCGTAATCTCCCAATCTCCGTTTTCGTGAAAGAATATCTTTCATGAATTTGGCATAGGTGGGAATTTGTTCCAACGCTTCTGCAAATGGAATGTTGATATGCAGCTTTTTGAAGATCTCTAGGAACCGAGAAAACTTCTTGTCCAATTTGTTCTTCTGAAGACGTTGAGGAAAAGGTGGAGGTGGAGTGATCTGTTCTTTTTCCTATGCTTCTTTTTCCTCCATCTGTTGCTTTGTTTCTTTTGGAACTTCCTCAGCAGTTGTTTTGGCTCCAACATCTTTGTTGATTTCAGTACCGCTTTTTAACATGATGGCATGACATTGCTCCTTCCTCATGTTTCTTGGATTTGGCTCTGTGTTGCTAGGAAGGGTACCTGGCGGTCTGTAACTCTGAGCATTGGCCAGTTGTCCGATTTGATTCTCCAGTGCTTTGATGGAAGCTGATTGGCTCTGAAAGATATCATCGTACTTTTTTAACTGAGCCAACACTTCTTCTATTCCTGGTTCATTTGCCTGCTCCTGGCCTTTGTTCTGTTGCTGGAATCTAGGTGGTGGATAGTTCCACTGTTGGCCTGAATTGTTGCTCCATGAAAAATTAGGATGATTCCTCCACCCTGGGTTGTAGGTGTTGGAATAAGGATTGTTCCCTTGTCTGTTGAAATTGTTGACAAAATTCACCGTTTCTTCAAGTTGGTTTGACTCTGGTATTCCTCCATATGGTGAATTTCTAGATCCAGTGGTAAGAGTCTCCATGAATTTGCATATCTGATCTAGCTTGGTGTTGACTGCTGTATTGGCTCCACTTTCATAAATTCCTGCAATTCTTTAGATCATGCTCCTTTCTGTTGGCCACAAGGAATTGTTGTTGGCCATTTCTTCGATTAGGTCCCAGGCTTGATCTTCTCTTTTTGCCATTAAAGCTCCTCCAGCAGCAGCATCGATTGTGGTTCTCATTATTCCAGAAAGTACATTATAGAATGTTTGGACTTGAAGCCATTTTGGAATCTCATGGTGATGACATTTCCGGAGTAAATCTTTGTACCTTTCCCAAGCTTCGTAGAGGGATTATGAATCTTGTTGTACAAAGGATGTGATGTCATTCCTCAGTTTTTCGGTTCTGGCTGGTGGAAAGTACTTTGTAAGAAATTTGGTGGCTAAAGTGTTCCAAGTTGTGATAGAACCTGCTGGTAGTGAATGTAGCCAAGCTTTAGCTCTATCCTTCAAGGAGTATGGAAAAACTCGCAATCTCATTGCTTCTTCCGCTTCTCGGTTGTAATTAAAAGTGCCACAAACTTCCAGGAAGTTGCTGATGTGGGCATTAGGATCTTCAGTTGCATTCCCCCCGAACTGAACTGAGTGCTAAATTATCTGAATGCATATTTTGATGTCACACGCATTTGCTGGTACGGGATGAAGTACAATACAGGAAATGAGTCTGTCAACCACCGGAATAGTTCTGTCTCGAATGGGAATTGGTGGTGCAACATTCAAAGGTTCAGGTTCCATGTTGACTAAAGCTTCTTGGCCTTCTCGCCTTTCCCTTCTCAACTGTCTGATGGTTCTTTCAATTTCCGGGTCAAGCGGTCGAAGTTCAAAGCTTCTGGTTCGTCTCATGAAGTTTCTGAAAACCTGAAACACAAGAAAACAAAAACAACAAGTAAAAAGAAAATTAGATACAAGTAAAGGTATCTAACCCCTAAACTAATAGTAAAAGATAAATATGTCCCCGGCAACGGTGCCAAAAACTTGACCGGCATAAACACACACGTATAACGCAAGCGCACGTATCGTTCAAGTAGTATACAAATATCGATCCCACGAGGACTTAATATCTAATCTATTAATTTTATGAGGTCAAATGAGTACTAGTATCTAACAGGTTGTTTGATTGATTTGAAATGGTGACGATTCTAAATTTTAAAAACAAGTAAATAAAATTGTTCAAAAGTAGGTTTAAGAAAATTAAATATTAAAAACTATCTAGGGTTGTGATTTCTTCCAAATCATTTTAAAGATGAAGTGGTTATCTTATAGTTGGATAAAATATTGATTTATTAACCTGGAACACTAAATTATGTAAAAGCCTCTTCCGATGGTCAACACAAATACCCAGTATAACCCAATTGAACCATATGTCTATGTCAATCAAATTACCTGGATTCATTAAGATTAAGTTCCAATTATGGCTACCCCCGCCCGACAGGTATATTCCTATCCTGTAAGGAAATCTATTAAAGGGTTATATATCCTCAAGGAAGATCGTGGGCTATTGAGTCTAAGGTCTTAAACTTAAAATCCCTATGTCTAGTTCATTTTAAGTTTACCAGTTCAATTTTATTAATGGCCAGTTAATAAAAAACATTAAGATTAAGACTCAATAAATAAACCTTTATATTACCCAAACTATAATTTAACCCCTTATAAACCGGTGATATTGGATTTCATCACAACCCCAGATAACTGGCTTAATTACGACACATATTTACGGGTAGTAAAAATTTAAATAAAATAAAAGACATAAAGTAAATTCTGAAAATTAAATACTGAAAAGTAAATTGCTGAAAAGTAAAAAAAAATAAAAAGTAAAAGTAAAAAGTAAAAAGTAAAAAAAATAAAAGTAAATTACTGAAAGTAAATTGCTGAAAATTAAATTACTGAAATTAAATAAAGTAAAAGTACAATAAAAGAAAATGCTGGGGTTAGAGGATCAACTTTTATTACTACTATTTTAGATATCTCCCTTAATATAATATATTAACTTTGCGTGATAATTACCAACCAGCCATATAGGCGGTATCCTGATTAAGTCAAATTAATAATTAATTACCAACTGACCAACCAGGCGGTATCCATACTTAGTCAGGTTAAAACCAATTTATAATTAATTTCCAACCGGCCAATATAGCGGTATCCTCATTAAGTCAGATTTTAAATAGTTTATATTTTATATTTAAGGGAGATTAATCTAGATAGCAATAATAAAAGCTTTACCTTTTACCCCCAGCAAAGGGGAGTTACCTCCTCATTGCTTGAAAAATAAAAACAGCAAAAGTAAAGAAAGAAAAGGTTTGTGCGTAAAAGTAAATTGTGGAAAGTAAAAACTGAAAAGTAAAGAAAAGAAAGTGCGAACGCGGAAATTAATTACTGGAAGCTGTAAATAAACAAACAAGATACAATCTTCTTATTTATTCATTAGGAATTTCAAAGAAGAAAGTATGAATTTTACAAATGAAATGGCTTGGTATTTATAGGCAAAAATTTTGCCTATATCAAATCATCCATCAAATTCTCCACCAAATCCATTATTAATTTCTCCACTAATTACTCCACCAAATCCATAATTGCTCCACTAATTGCTTATCTTGTTTGGTGTTGATTTGATAATTTTTATTTTGCTTTGAAAATGATTGATAATGACTTTAATAATTACACATCACACACTTCTGGATGGTTCATCAATTTCGGTCATGAACTCTTCAGAATTCGAAAATATTTTCTCTTTCACAGTTGTAGCTCTTTGAGTCTTCTTTAATCTGGCACTTGAATCAGCTCAATCCGATATCTGAGTAAAAGGTTATGCCCAAAATACGACAGATGCGCAAAATTGGAATTCCCAAAACTGCACTTCGTCAAAACGCCCTTTCAAGTTTCCAATCTCCAAAATTAATATATCAAGTCCAATAATTGCCCTTATTTGACCCATATTTCATCCTAAATGATTTCATTGAGACCCGATATTATTTTATCTGCAAAATAAAATAAAACACATCAAAACGTTCATCAAACCCGAGAAACTAAACAAAATATTAAGTTAAAGGGGCGGTAAATATTGATATATTTTCCGCTCATCAATGCGATACAAGGAATATATCGATTCATTAAAATTTTCACACAAATCGGCCCATCATCACTATAGAAGCTTTTGGGCTAACTGTCATAGGAGTGAACTCGTCCCAGTTTAAATGACCCAACAAGTTCACATCTCATGGCAAGAAGTCCAAACATATCCAAATGATAATGTTCCTAAATACAAACATATAATGGCCCATTGGTGTTTTAAAAGCTTTTGGCCCAATCATCATAAGATACGTTCTTGTCCCAATTTAAATGGCCCAACAAGCCCATATCTCATTACAAAAGGTCCGAATGGATCCAAACGACAATGTTCCCAAACACAAGCATACAGAAATAATTTCTACAGAGTGGCCCATCAACATTTCAGAAGCTTTTGGCCCAATTATCATAGGATACGAACTCGTCCCAGTTTAAATTGCCCAACAAGTTCTCATTTCTGACAAGAAGTCCAACTGCATCCAAATGAGGATGGTCCACAAGCACAAGGAAATAGTTGCTATAGGCCACACAACCCCGGTCTACGTGCGGGTTTGCGGGAGTGTAGACAAAGACTCTCGCTGGCGAAGGATTGCCCACAACCGGGTCTCCCCACTCAAGGGTTCGAGTGACCAAGTGAGCGCACCTTTTTATACACTAAGGTACGTGCCAACGAGCTATGGTGTGTGACTGACTGTCAAATGGATTTCCTGTTGTAGATTCCCCAGAGGGAGGGTGGAGCGAGGCTCACTTAAGTAGACGCGATTAATTAAAGCACGAATCATAATATTACAAGACATTATTTCGGGGCCAATTTTTTATCCCCAGTGGAGTCGCCAGACTGTGGGAACACAGAAACTGGGCGACGCATGCTGTTCCAGGCTCGCGGCCCGATTGGGAGTACGGAGTAGCCCGCGGGGAACTAAACCGGAGAATAATTGAGTCGCCACCCGGTGTGAACCGGGACAAAGATTTAAGGCCGCACTCACCCCTCGCAAGGGAAGACCTCAAACCGTTGGGTTCGGAATGGTCCCTTACTTATGCCACTTGTAATGAAATGATTTGTGCAATAATTTAATCAAGCCTAAGCAACATTTATTTCCAAGGATAATTTACTCATAAGTTCGCATGCATAAGTACAAAGCTCATATCTAAGTTCATATAACACATTTTTCATGTTTGCATACAACCTATTTGCATGTAATCTATGTCCAAATTTGCATGCATAAAGGTAAATTAACATACGGCAAGCATACAACTTAATAAGCACATTGTACTCATACATGTGGGGAATACAAATAAATGGCAATTGCACAATCATGCGTAATGAAAAGAGGCAATCAGATTCGTAATACAAAGGGATAACTAATAAGGGAAATTATGCATAAAATATGATGAAAATGACTCAGTTCAATGTGTGTGCGTTCGTGTAGCGTTCGTAAACGCGTTCGAATGGTAAACAGAAGGTTCGCGTTCGTATAGCATTCGAGAACACGTTCGAATGAAACCAGACCTGATGCATGATAAATCTAAGAAAATGGGTGCGCGTTCGAGTAGCGTCCGAAAACGCGTTCGAACGGTAAATAGAAGGTTCGCGTTCGTATAACGTTCGAGAACGCGTTCGAACGGAACCAGACCTGATGCATGATAAAACTACGAAAATGTGTGCACATTCAAGTAGCGTTTGAAAACATGTTCGAACGGTAAACAGAAGGTTCGCGTTCGTATAGCGTTCGAGAACGCGTTCGAACGGAACCAGACCTGATGCATGCAACACATACATAGACAAACAAATCCACAATGTAGGACCTCACGTGTCCGATTGAACTCATTCTCATCCAATCATGTGTACCTCGTCCGGCGCGGTAAAGCATCGTGGTAAAGGATTTTAACCCCTTAAAATAGAGGACCTTTAATCGCACTTACTAAGCCCATGCACTAATAACACAATGCATATAAGAAATAAAGACAGCAATATCGGACTTCGTATACCCGATTGAACACATCTCACATTCAACCGAATATACATCGTCCGGCGCGGCAAAGCATCGTGGTAAAGGATTTTAACCCCTCGAAATAGAGGACCTTTAATCGCACTTACTAAGCACATGTGCTAATAACACAATGCATATAAGAAATAAAAGAAACAACAATATCGGACTTCGTATACCCGATTGAACTCATCTCACATTCAACCGGATATACATCGTCCGGCGCGGCGAAGCATCGTGGTAAAGGATTTTAACCCCTCGAAATAGAGGACCTTTAATCGCACTTACTAAGCCCATGCGCTTGACCTCATCATTACTCAAACAAATAACATGCAGAAAATAAATAACGATAATAAACAAATCAATATAACGTGAAATAAAATATGTGCCGTATACTCAAGTGGTACGTGGAGTTGTATCCCGAGTACAGATCATACTACCGTCCATTCGGAATCGGCTATGAAATTTATGTCCGGGTTTCCATCCTATATACCACAAGAGGCGACATATTTTCATTCATTCAAGGGCCATAACACACATTATGGAACGAATCTCATGCCACGTATAAGGCCAAGGCTTGGCCGAAGGCTTCTGCGGGTGTGAAGAAAAAGGCATGGCTAAATCGTCACAGTCTTCTGGGAAGACAAAGGACATATCCCAAGATGTCTGCCTAAACTGTGGCAAACGGGGTCACTGGAAACGTGACTGTCGTATGGACAAGGCAGACATAAAGGAAGTGAAGACGGGCAAGGCTCCGACTTCAGGTATGTTTGTTATAAACATGTCCATTGCTGGTTTTAAAATTGGATTTAGATATTGGATATGGTACATAAATATATGTACTGATGTGAGGGATCTGCAGATTAGCAGGAGACTGACTTCAGATAAGATTGACCTGCGAATCAGAAACGGGACGAGAGTCACTTTTTTGGCTGTGGGAACCTAAGTTTTGGAACTACCCTTTGGGCATGTACTTAAATTAGGAAACTGTTATAATGTATCTAGTTTGACTAGGAACATTATCTCTGTATCTAGTTTAACCTGTTGCGGGTATACCTTTATATTCTAGAACACTAAGTGTTTTGTTTATAAAGATGATATTGAGATAAGCACATTAGATGTGAATAACATAATTTATATTTAGAATATAAATGAATCTCAAACATATAATATGACAAACAAAAGCTCAAACTGAATAAATCTGTTGAGACTTAAAAGTGGCATTGTTGTCTGGGACACATTAACAAGACTCGTATATCCACACTTTTGAAGAGTGGATACTAGGACGAATTTGATTCTAATTCAAATGATGTCTACGAATCTAGTTTATTAGGCAAAGTGCCTAAAACACTTTTTACTTGGTAAAAGTGCAAGTGCCACCGATCTGTTAGCCCTCGTTCATAGTGACGTAAGTGGACCCATGTCTAGTTAGGCTAGAGGTGGATATGAATACTTCGTAACCTTTACGGATGTGGCATCGCGTTACGGTTATGTGTATCTTATGAAACACAAGTCAGAAACTTTTGAGTAATTCAAATAGTTTCGACACGAAGTAGAAAACAGATTACTAAAAGTATTAAAAACATTACGGTCAGACCATAGTGTAAAATACTTAAAGATATGGGTTTCAAGATTACTTGAAAGAGTATGGTATTCTTTCACAATGGACTCCTCCCGGAACACCTCAATTGAGCGGTGTGTCCGAACGGAGAAACCAAACTTTGTTGGACATGGTAAGGTTAATGATGAGTCGCTCTGAGCTACCAATTTCCTTCTGAGGATACGCATTAAACAGTGCAATACTTATTTTGAATAAGGATCCATGAAAATCTGTTAGACAGACTTCATATTAGATATGAACAGGAAAGAAACCGGGTTTCTCATTCCTGATGATTTGGGATGCTGGGCATATAATTAAATGTTTGGATGATACCAAACTAGAACCCAGATCGGATAAGTGCCTATTTGTAGGTTGTCCTAGGGAAACCAAAGTATAGTACTTACACAACTCACAAGAGAACAAAGTAATTGTTGCTCTCCATGCGGTTTTCCTAAGAGGAATTCCTATATGCAGTGGTAAGTGAGAGGAAAGAAAAACTCGATGAAAATCGGAGTAATACTGTTTCTGGCACCGAATCCTTTACGGAACACAAACAGTTCATCAGGGATGAAATTGTACCATAATCTTCGAATACACAAGAACCGCGTAAGTCGGAGAGAGTCAGAAAACAACCTGGGAGGTATGGGTTTCTGATCTCACCTCATGTAGATGTCAATCTTATTGAGGAAGACGAACCGACTACGTATGAGGAAGTGATACAAGGTATCGACTCCTTTTATGGCAAAGTGCCATGAAGTCCGAAATGGATTCCATGTATACAACCAAGTTTGGACACTGGTTGATGTCCCAGAAGGCATTGTGCCTATTGGTATTATATGAGTCTTCAAGGAATACATACATGGATGGAAACATACAAATGTATAAAGCTAGGCTTGTACATAAAGGGTATCATCATCAACATGGTGTCGATTACGACGAAACCTTTTATCTGTTGCCATGATTAAATCCATTCGGATAATGCTTGCTAATGCTGCATGTTTCATTTATGAAATATGACAACTGAACGTCAAAACCGCTTTCCTTAAATGGAAACCTTTTGGAGGATGTTTGTATGCAACATCCTGACGGTTTTGTCGTGCAAAACATGCAAACAAGGTTTGCAAGTTAAAACGGTCCATTTATGGATTAAAGCAAGCATTGTGTTCTTGGAACCAACGTTTTGATGAGATCATAATGGTATATGATTTCATTCAAAACGAATATGATTCTTGTGTATATAAGAGGGTTAGTGGGAGCGCACTGACAATAAATATCTTATATGTTGATGACATATTATTTCTTGGAAATGATAATCCCATATTAAATAATCGATGAAAGCTTGGCTTTCATGAAAATTCTCCATAGACTACTTGGGAGAGACAACCTTTTATTCTAGGAATAAGGATCTACTGGGATAGATCTAAAAGTTGTTGGCACTCTCCGAGAACTCGTACATTGAAATAAATGTACGTGACCTGGTGTCTCATATGCTTTGAGCATATGGAGTCACAATCAGGCAAATCCAGGTGATGGTCACTGGATTGATGTTAAGGACATCCTTGAGTATCTTGGACGAACTAAGGATGCTTTCTGATAATATGGGGAAAAGAGAACTTGAGGTGAATAGGTTCACCGCTGCAAGTTTCCAAACCGATAAAGACGACTTTAAGTCACAATAATGGTACATATTTAGTTTGAATAACGGAATAGTGAGCTGGAAATCTTCCAAGCAAGATACTGTTGCCGAATAAACAACAAGAGCGGAAAATTACTGCAGCTGAGGCAGCAAAAGAAGTATTTTGGATCTATATAATCCTAATTGGATTAGGAGTAGTTCTGTTAGCAACTGAGCTAGGCTATAGCGCAGGCTAAAGAACCGCGGTCTCATCAACGATCCAAGTATGTACTTCAAATGGTTTTATCTGATTCGTGAGATCATACATCGTGGCGATGTGATGATCTAATAAATCACATCAGATGATAAACTTACAAATCCGCTGACGAAAGCTGTTTCTCAGCAGAAGTTTGAGCGACCCGTACATAGTTCAGGTGTTAGACACTTGAGTGATTGGCTATAGGCCAAGTGGGAGATTGTTGGATAATTATGACCAATAGCATCACTATTTGTACAGAACATGGTGTTGTTGTATAAATTAACTATGTGACAAAGGAAATTGCTCTATTATCATTTGTAATTGGATTACCTGGATATATAAATGATAAAAGTCCATATGATTAGTACCAGATTAATAAGACATGAGTCAATATTAATCCACTACGGTTTAATCATTAAATATCCCTAGTCGTAGTATTATCGAGACTGGACATCGATAATGCGGAATAGACTAGTATTACACCTGTGCGTGTTATGGAAGCGTAACGGCATAGTTCTCATATATTTGGGTATTGGATACTCATGCAAGTGTAATAGGGGGTTCTGTTTACCGATGGTACGGAAACAGCTTCGCTCTGAATAGACCCCTCGGAATCTCATTGGTAGTATGACCATGTGTCTATGGGAATCCGAATTAGGGTAGGTGTATTTGGTCTTAAACTGAGACTTGCATCGCTATTACTTGCGACAATCAGTATACTTTGGTTTTGGTCGTCCGGGACTTTAACAGGTTCTATGTACGCCTCTTCTGGGTATACTGAGAATCGTGGTGTATTGGATGTGATGTCAAGATGGAAGTATCACTTCAGTAATATGGAAATGATGATCACGCAGGATATGGAACTGGTACTCTTGTATGCTGCAGCTATCGGGATAATATGACAAGGTCATGATTATCTGATTATAGAGACTAGTTACCAGCGATCCGATATATGCTTCGTACAGGGCATACACAATTCCAGCCCCAGGCCTAGCATGTGAAATTTCGATACTGGATCGTAATACTCAATACTACGTATACTACGCCTGACAAAGATTACATATTCCATTAAAGAATATTTCTAGAGAATTGGGTAGGCACGGTGTTTTGCTAGAAGCCAACCATGTCTTGTAAATCGGTAAGAACGTGGTACCAGGTACGCACATATTCGGATAGTCTGATGACCGTATTTACTGCCAACATATCCAGGGATCTCTTGGGTCGCTTCCCGAAGATTCACCGTTGAGATTTGACTCGAACAAAAGAATTAATCTGGGATTAATTATGAGAGAGAAAATTAATCTGGGATTAATTACGGTAATAAATTAATCTGGGATTAATTAAAAGAGAAAGAATTAATCTGTGATTAATTGCGTCGAGAATTTATCTGGGATTGTCGAGAAGAGAGAACGCGATTAATTTAGAATTAATCGGTAAAGTAAATTTAATAGTGAAAATATATTTTACTATTTAATTTATTTAATTGGGCTAAAATAATATATCGGATATATTAATTGAAATTAGATTTCAAATTCACGCAAATGAATTAATTTAGAATTAATTCGTAAGCGACTTTCATAATAATTTTGCGAGGCATTATGATTTAAATTAAATTTGATTTAATCACGTCACAACGAAAAATTCGTTTAATCGGATTAAACGAACCCGAGCCCGAAATATGTTGAGCAAGCCCACTTGAATTTTGAATTTAAAGTGGGGCCTACCAACTTACATCAAATGTCTTCACAAGATTGATGGTGGTAGTTGAAAGCATTTAATGAATCTTACACAACACACTTTTGACTTTTGCTTTTTGAAAAGTATATACACTTTTTTGGAAAAAGAAATTGGTAATTATTTTTTAGAACGCAAACACACAAAAATCAAAAACTTTCTTTTCTCTCCCTAGCCATGGCCGAAACTTCATCTCCTTGGAGGAGAAATTTTTTTTTTTTTCATTTTGTTCCAAGCTAGCACTTAAATGAGTGAATCAATGTGATAGGGAAACTCACTCAAGTGTTGGAAACACCCAAGAAGGACTTGGAGCTTCCACCGAAATGCATAAAAAGTTTTGAACTCATGCGATCAATGTGAGTATTTTCCGCAACTTTATTTGATTTATTCACACACAAATCACTTTTAGACGATCTTGTCATGTTCTAGGAATACTTACATAAAAATCTTCTTCCTTTGTGTTCTTTATATCTCTCTGGAGTGGCTCTTATTTATTTTTTTTTTTTTGGCTGTACAAGTAATTGGATTAAGCATATTTCTAGGTTGCATTAACAATTAAGTTTGGCAATGAGACAGGAAGGGATGAAATTATTCAATCCCGATCTCGTTCAATTTATAAAATTGGGATAAAAAATTACCCTGGTCCTGTCTCGATATATTTTTTCGGAATAAAAAATCATCTCACATTATATTAATTTCGTCTCATCCCATTAAATTTTATCTCATCACATACTCATGTCCCATTCATCTTGAGTTTTTAGGATAATTTATTTTTTTATTTTTATTTCGTCCGTCTCATTTTTAAAATCGCATGAAGCAAGTAGGCCCGTGACAATAGAGACTTGATCCTAGCCATTTTTCCACTCTTTGGCTTTTAAGTATTTTCCTATCAAAATTGATTTTATACGTATAATAAATACATGATCTCATCTTCTGTATTTTATGAATTTCTCTTCGACTATCCTAAGTTCTTACAAAGAAATACATCATCTGAATTCGAACCTAAGACATGACAATTGAATATTAAATCATTTGTCACCAAACCACTCCTATTATGTCAAGATGATCTCATCCCATTTAAAGCTACATGATAAATATATATATATATATATATTATAAAGCACAATTGTGTAGGGGAAAAAGAATGTAATGGATGATTAGGATTAAGAGAGATAATGCATCCAAATGCTATCTTTATGTGGCTTAATTGGCGATTCAGATCATTTCATTATAATTTAATGGCTGATAAAGAATGATTTCATTATATAATCACTATAAAAATGGAAAATGAAAACTACCAAATAAATTAAAGAATAAAATAATTTATTAATGGAAAATGAAAACTACCATATATATATATATATATATCTGATCGATACAAAGAGTTGTCAATTTCCTTATCAATTAATTTTGCATAGCTTTATATATATATTTTTTCAATTTTTTCTTTGTCAATGGCTTCTAAAATAAATATTGGGGTTTTGTGAATATGTTTTAGATTTTTTTTTTCGGTGCCCGTTTGAATGTGGAATTTGATGGTGACGGTGATACCCATAATTGATGTCTAATTTGAAAATTGGAATGATGATAAATAAATCAGTGTTTTCATAACTAAATTGGTGATCGAATCAGTGATTTAAAAAAATTGAATGAGTCACTGGTTCGATCGGTTAAATTATTTTGAAAAAATCGATAGACTCGGATGATAGCATAAATAGCTTTATTTAATTAAAAATTATAAAAATATTAACTTTAAATTTTTTTTGTTTAAAAAAATTAAACCGGTCCGGTTCGTCTGTTTTGACCAATTTTTATCAGTATTGATCGATTTTTTCTTGACCAGTATTTAAAATTTGACCAGACCGAACTCATGGCCAGTTCGATCGGTTAAACTGATCGGTCCGATCCAATCCGATTTTAACAACTAGGAAATAAATAGTGTCATTGATTAAACTATAAGGCAGTGGTCCTAGTGGAAATAGTGCCCCCTTGCACGAATGATGCGAGTGGAGGCCACTAATGAAATTAGGTGCGAGATTTTCACAAATATCCCATTAATTAGGTAAATGTGTTATATGTTGAACATATTGGGAAAAAAATTACATAATACATTTTGTATTGAAAAGCTCGAGTTAAAAGGAAAAAAGTTGAATTCCAACGAATTGGAACATCTCATGAAAATTTTACAGATTTAACACAATTTAATTTACAAAACTTGGTCTATCATCTCCTGACATTAGAATATGACCAAATACAATTAAGTGCAATCTTAATAAGATTAATGTGATGTTCTAAATAAGTCAAATCATTTTGAACATATAAATTAAGGACATGATATGTGCAACATGAAAAATCGACCCCCCAAATTTGGTTGACATATTTTTTTTAAATCTCTAATTGATGCAGTATTTGCATATATATTATTAAAACCAATTGTTAAAATTTTACCTAATAAATCATATTCATCAAAAATTACTTTAATCATTCTATAAATATTTTGTACAATATATTGCTCATAAAAAACGACTTATTGCAATAAGTCATTTTTACATGTTCCATGATGCATCAATCCAATGACAATTCACACTCATGTATGTGTGTTTTCCAATTTATGTGTATAAAAAAAATAAGTATGACCCTTATTTATATATTTTTGGATTATTTTTGTGATACCTAAATTGCCCCTAAAACTAGATGTTTTATTAATGTTATTAATGGTTATTTAGTAATTTTATTTAAAAACAAAAAAAGCAGCAGAGAGCCGTCTCCCTGATGCGGGCTCAACGGCTACTAGCCGTTGGGTCTGCATGCATGCAACCGGTTGGAACCGAACATTTCCGGTTTGAACCATTGGAACTGTTCGGTTCGAACCGTTGGAACTGTCCGATTCTTTTCGGTTCGGTTAGGGTACCGACAAAATCCGGTTCCGAAATTAAAACCGAAACCGAAACCGGAATCGAAACCGGCCGGTTCCTACAGGTTCGGTTTCAGTTTCGAATCGGAATCGTGGCCGGGTCTAGTAGTGGAAATTGTGCCCCTTACACGAATTATGCGAGTGGAGGCCACTAATGAAATTATGTGCGAGATTTTGGATGATTTTTCGTTTCAAATAAAAAATTTATTGTTTCAAATATTGATTTTATATTTAAAAATTCATGAATTTTAATTGGGACACAAGATCCCGAACTGTTGAATCCAAAGTTTAAGATAAATTTTAATATCTAATGTATAATCAGAATGAGTTCAGGATTGATATTTCCCTCGCCAATTGCAATATCTAGTTCTCGCAAATTTAATAATTTGGAAAATCCGTGGTTAGATCTCAATTATACATTTGATCCTGAACATTAAAACTACTTGCATTTAATATTAGACAATTACCTGACTATCCCTCATTGGATCCTGAATTTGATGAGAATATGCACCTATTAGTAAAGCTAATTGCATTTAGAAGGGATTAAATATTAAAAACTTTATACTTCCATTCGAAAGGGACAAAGATATTAAATATTTTTGTGATCATTTTTCCAATTTAACTTTTTTCTCGGCTACACAAATTTAATGTGACAAGATCCATCATTATGATAATTTAATTAATGTTTCAAAAAAGCAACGGATGATATCAAAAGCTTTTTTGACTACCATATAAGGTAAAAGATTTGATGCATTATGGGTGATGCTTGCCCAAAATTATAGTCATATTAAATAGGATGTGAAAACGAATTGATGAATTGAATTCTAAATTAATCGAATTAAAATATTATATATTTATATTTGATTTATTTAATAAATGAATATTCCCAATTATATATATATATATATATATATATATATATAAATTTAAAAATAACATATATACTTATTTTATTTTATTAATTAAATTTTTTATTTTATTTTTTTAAATTTATATTTTTTTTTGCTCTTTATATATATATATATATTCTTTTTATTTGTTTAATAAATATTACAAATTTCATATTTATTGTTATTTATTTTGTGTTTATTTATTCATTTAATTTTTGTGATTCTTTTTTAATTTATTTAACACTACTTATGTATTATAAAAATATAAATTAACCAAATAAAATTAATTATAAAATAAATTCTTTGATAACATGCTGATTTACGAAAGTAAATAGGACAAATAACTTTTAATAAATATATTAGTTTTAAACAAATAGACTATCACAAAATTTATTTTATAAATCAATTTTATTTGGTTAAATTATATTTTTTTTATACATAAGTAGTGTTAATTAAATTAAAAATGAATCAAAAAAATTAAATGAATAAATACGAAATTTGTAATATTTATTTACAAAAATAAAAAAAAAATTATAAAATAAAAAAAATATAAATAATAAAATGGCAAAGAGAGTTATAATTAATATATAATTATTTTTAAATTAATATATATATATATATATATATATATATAATTATTGGCAAATAGAGTTATAATAATTGAGGGAATAACTTTTTAGAATTGCACATAGGGACAAGAGGGGGGTTTTGTCAGTGGAGACGAGATGAGTAATTTGCATGCTAAACTTGTTGGAAAATGCTTATGAGTAAGCATTTTGAGGCTCAATTTTAAGCATGATCCACTTCGAGTTAGTGGTTGTTATTGAATGATTCGGATACTCCTCCGTGAGTAGTTCGAAATGGTATATTCATATGCTTAAAATGGTGCTTGGGTGAATGAGAAATTGTTGCTCAAAGTTCACCCATTAGTGTTGGAAAATAAAGGAAAATGTGCTTGTCCCATGTGGGAAAGCTATAAGAGAGAAAATGTCTTTATATATGATTACTCATTTGTAGATGGGTAAGTGCTATAAGGATAGAGGCTCTCTCTACGTGCGTGCGCAGGGGGTGCAAATCAAAATCCAAACAGGCTTGGCTCGTGAGCACCCGCTCGTCATGCGTACACGAATGCCGGACAAAATTGTGCGGGCCCGGCCCAGCCAATTTTTGCTAGTCTCTTTGTTTTCCAAACCTTTTGAAGTATTCCATAAAGTTAATTAATTCCATTAATTAATTTGGTACTTCAATCGAAAGGTCTCATTAATGAGTGATAAATGGCATATTTATTTTCCTTCTATAAAAGGCATGCCGAATTTTTGTTTTGACATATACAAATAATTTAAAAATTATCATCCTCGGTTTTTCTTTGTTTTGTTTGGGAAGAGTTCAAACACTTCTTTGGTTCGTTGGTGACGGGTTTTGGTGGTGCCCATACTCGTTCGTTTTCCGTTGTATCCTGGGAAACAATCGTCTCACGTTCTACTGCACCTTCGGTAGGGGACGAATTTGTTTTAAGGATATTGTTGACATCAACAAGCTTCGGAATAGTGAAGATTTGGGTTGATTTCAGGGTCTGCTCATCAGCGTCTGCCTCTGCTCTCAGCGTCAGCCTCCGCTCTCAGCGTCAGCCTCCGCTCTCAGTGTTTTCCTCTACTCTCAGCGTCTGCCTCCGCTCTCAGCGTCTGCCTCTGCTCTCAGGATCTGTTGCGTGGGTCTGCTCTGTGGGTCTAACATTAGGGTCTGATTTCAGGGTCTGCCGATAGAGTCTGCTGGGCTGAAATTAAGCCTAATTCGGATTTCCTTGTAACTACCAATCATTGTATTTGTAATACTTATACTACAGTCTTAAAAAAAATTTCGGTCTATGGATATGGAAATCAGTCCAAACACAGTTGATCCGATTGTGGCAGCCTCTATGGCTGACCAAAGTGCTGTGGCAGCTTCTTCGGCTGGCCAACATGCTTCAGCCTCTGGGCTTAATCTGGCAGCCACTGGGGCTGGCCAAGGTGTTGCTGCCTCTATGGCTAGTCAACATGTTGGACATGTGAGCCATGTCAATCCTGTTGCTGAAAAACCTGAAAAATTCACTGGTCAGAATTTCAAAAGGTGGCAACAGAAGATGTTCTTTTACTTGACCACGTTGAACCTTGCGAAGTTCCTAAAGGAAGATGCTCATGTACTCGCGGAGGGTGAGATTGACATCCAAGTGATTAGTGCGATCGACGCTTGGAAACATTCTGAATTCTTATGTAGGAATTATGTGCTGAATGGGCTAAGTTATTCCTTGTACGGTATGTACGCCAAAATGAAAACAACAAAAAGGCTTTGGGAATCTTTAGATCAGAAATATAAAACTGAGGATGCCGGTACTAAGAAATTTGTCTTAGGCCGATTCCTAGATTTTAAGATGGTGGATTCCAAAACTGTGATAAGCCAAGTACAAGAACTGCAGATTATTCTAGCAGAAATTCATGCTGAGGGAATGAGTTTAAATGAAACCTTCCAAGTAGCCTCGATAATTGAGAAACTACCACCTGGTTGGAAAGATTTCAAGAATTATCTAAAGCACAAGCGAAAAGAAATGAGCATTGAAAACTTGGTTCTTAAGCTCAGAATTGAGGAAGATAACCGAGTATCTGACAAAAGAGGAATATCTCATGAGGCCAGGGCAAATGTTGTTGAACATGGCCATAAGAACAATAACTTAAAAAAAAAGGGTCAAATATGGGCCCTAAATGAGGAGTTTCCAAGAAATCAAAATTTCAAGGAAGATGCTTCAACTGTGACAAAATGGGTCACAAGTCTTCTGAGTGCAGACTACCAAGAAGAAGAAAAAGAAACAAGAGGCTAATGTGCTGGAAAACATGACTCAAGATGTTTCAGACATTAACCTTTCTGCTGTGGTTTCTGAGGTGAATCTGGTGGGTTCTAACCCAAGAGAGTGGTGGATTGATACTGGTGCCACTCGACATGTGTGCTCGGACAAGAGCATGTTTTCTTCATTTGAGCCTGCTGGTAATGGGGAAAAAATATACATGGGCAATTCAGCAACATCTGAGATTGAAGGTCAAGGAAAGGTGATTCTGAAAATGACCTCTGGGAAAGAGTTGACTCTGAACAATGTTCTGTATGTACCAGAAATACGGAAAAATCTTGTGTCTGGATCGCTTCAGAACAAGCACGGATTCCGGATGGTGTTCGAGTATGATAAAGTAGTTTTAACCAAAAATGGGATGTATGTGGGAAAATGGTATGTAACTGATGGGCTCTTTAAGCTCAATGTAATGGTTATTAAACCCAAAAATATCAATAAAGCTAGTTCTTCTGCTTATATTGTTGAGTACTCTAATCTATGGCATGGTAGATTAAGACATGTTAATTTTAATTCATTGCAGAAATTTATTAACATGAATCACATTCCCAATTTTAAAATTGATAACAGACATAAGTGTGTTACTTGTGTTGAGGCAAAACTGACTAGATCATCTTTTCATAGTATTGAAAGAAACTCTGAACCACTTGATCTAATTCATACCGATGTATGTGATTTTAATTCAATACAATCGAGAGGCGGTAATAAATATTTTATTACCTTTATTGATGATTGCACGAGATTTTGCTAAGTGTATTTGATGAAAAGCAAGGACGAAGCTATAGAGAAATTTGTTCTCTATAAGAATGAAATTGAGAACCAACTAAATAAAAGAATTAAAGAGTTAAGAAGTGATCATGGTGGTGAGTATGTTTTTCCTTTTGAATCACTTTGTGAACAAAATGGAATCATACATCAAACCACAGCTCTTTATTCACCTCAATCCAATGGGATTGCAGAACGGAAGAATCGTACCTTGAAAGAGATGATGAACGTTATGTTAATCAACTCTGGCTTACCTCAGAATATGTGGGGAGAAGCTGTTTTATCAGCTAATTACCTTTTAAATAAGGTACCACAGAAAGAAGTAGGGAAAACTCCTTATGAAATGAGGAAATGAAGGGTACTTCCTATAAATTCCTCCGAGTCTGGGGGTGTCTTGCCAAAGTAGTCATTCCTCCACCTAAGAAGGTGAAGATAGGACCAAAAACTGTTGAACATTTTTATAGGATATGCACATAACAGTAATGCCTATCGATTTCTTGTGCATGAGTCTAATATACCAGATATTCACAAGAATACGATAATGGAGTCGAGGAATGCATCCTTTTTCGAATATATTTTTCCCTGTAAAACTAATTCGAATTCTAATGTGCACAAATGGGCACCTGAGACTATCCTTGAAGATAGTCAGGACCAAGAACACATAAATGTTCCAGGGGATCAACAAGTTGTTGAACTTGAACCAAGACGTAGCAAAAGAGCTAGAACGGAAAAATCATTTGGTCCAGATTTTCTGACATTTAGGCGGTATCAAAATTTATCCATAAACCTGCCATATAGGCGATAAGAAAGTTTAATTACCAACCGACCAATCTGGCGGTATCCTTGTTTAGTCAGGTTTAAATCAGTTTAAAATGAATTACCAACCGACCAATATAGCGGTATCCTTATTAAGTCAAGTTTTAAATAGTGAATATATTATAATTAAGGGAGATTAATCTAAATAGCAATAGTAAAAGAATTACATTTCACCCTAGCAGGGGGAAGTTACCTCCTCATGGTTGAATAGTAATAACTGTAAAAGTAAAGAAAGTAAATTACTATTACTATTACAGAACGTAATTAAAATTAATTACAAAACTGAAATTAAAATAAACTAGATAGAAAACTCCTTATTTACATTAGTGAATTCAGAGAGGAAGGTACATTTGAAACTGAAATTTCGAGCTCTATTTATAGGCGTCAATAAGTCCCACGCGCCGCGACGCGTAAGTTTCTTCTTGCGTCGCGACGCGCTGACGTGTCGGCTTCTGGTTCGTCGGCTTCAGATTCTTATCTGCCACATGGCATTATGGATAAGGTGATACGTGGCAAGGCGGCTGCCAACTCAATGATTATGCTAACGTGGCGATGATGTGGCGCTGACGTTACGACACGTGGCGATAGTGATTGTCGGCACCATAGAATGATGACACGTGGCACGCTGTGATTGGCTGATGATGACGTGATTGTGACGTGGCACGTTGACTCGGTCAACTGCTGATATGGAAGATGACGTGGCTGACACGCGGTATGACACATGGCGATGGCGATTGTCGGCATCATAGAATGATGACACGTGGCACGACGCACGTTAGCGGATTGGCTGTGATGTTGACACGTGGCAGGCGCACGTTAGCAAGTCAAACGTTTCAGATTCTGACATGTGTCCCCCGGCGCATGTTAGCAGCTTTTGGCGCATGTTAGGCGTCGCGACGTCGATGGCTTGCGCGTTGCGATGTGCAAAATGACCAAAATGCCCCTTTTGTCATTTTTCACTGTTTTGGCCCAAAATCACCTCCAGAATGTCCTGAAACTTTATTTATCTATAAAATAACACAAAACACATCAAAATATTCATAAAACTCAAGAAACTATCCAAAATATTAGGTCAAATGAGTGGGAAATAGTGATACATTTACCACTCATCACACCCCCAAACCTAACAATTTTCTAGTCCTCGAGCAAAACATAAAATAAAATAACATAAACATCTTTAAAATAAAATTTAACTAAGCCACTTTCGTAGGGATCACGGTTGCATTTAGCGTATGCAACAAGCCTTTAAACCCCTAGGTGTCCCTATGGGACGAGTTGTAGTCTCGTGAAGGTTTACATCAATGATACCCACAAACTTTTTACAAAAGTAAAAAGGTAGTGAAACTAATGCACACAAAAGCAAAAAGACAAGAGAAAAAAGAATAAAGAAGTTAGTGACTAATCAGGTGAAACTTCTACTCCAAGTTACTAGTTGTTTTCTTTCATTCTAAATTACCGAATAAGTAAATTCTCTGATTATATTTACCATTCTCCATATGCACAGCCGACAAAATATTAACTCATTTTTGCCCACAACAATCACAAGTGCAGTTGATAAGAGAGTAATATTTTTGTCCTAAAGATTTATCAGAATTCACACCTTTTTGCAGCAATGGAATAAATTTTCTCATTTTTCTGATTTTTTTCTTTGATTTTTGATTTTTTTTTATTTATATACAATATCTTCCATCTATGTAGCGAATGTTGGGTCGGTGGCTCCCAAACCAGTTGGCTTTAGGGCACCAGATGTTAAGACACCCCTACGGACTTAATTACTCAGACTTCAAATATATATATTTTTGCAACATCCTTAATCCATGTAGCGAGCTTTGGGCCAGTGACTCCCAAACCAGTTGGTTTTAGGGCACTAAGTGTTAGAACACCCATACTGACTTAATCACTCGGATTTCAGATGTTTTTTTTCCAATGTTTTTCATAGATGCTTCCTCCAATTAAACTAGAGCACTGGATATTACAAACTTTTCAATTACAGCTCATGTCTGTATGTTACCATGCATGTTGATAATACCTGCCAACTGAGCAAATGAAGATCCATTTTAGTCAATTTTATGGAGAAGTTGCAAATTAAATAATTCAAAAGGAAATAAACAAAAATTAATTTGTTTCGAAAATGGGTTGAAATACGTATCAGGAATGGAAACTCCTTACAAAGCTATCTCTCACCAATTTCACCTTTTTAGTCAAAATAAAAACAAAAACGCAAAATATTTTTGTAATTTTTGAAAAAATTTCATTTTTTTTTTGTATTTTTCGAAAATTTTGGACTAAAAATAAAATAACACACAACTAAAAACAAGATACTGATCAACTAATTTCCTCCCCCAAACTTAAATGAGGCATTTTCCTCAATGTCTTAAACAATAGAAGAAGAGTTTAGAAGATAGTATCTGGTTAACTGAAATTCTACACGAAAAGTTAAAGGTTAAGATCCAGATGAATCCTACGCCTCTTACCACAATCGTCCTCGGACCAATTTATCTTTGAAATGATAGGGTCAATTTGTGGTTCATAGGCTAAGATTTGATCAATTAGATATGGAGCAGTTCTGGCAGTGAAGAGGAGTTCTTTTAAAGGTTTTGACACGAACCCATTTCTCCGGGCATCATCAAGAAACACACAAAGAAAATCATAAAATCCTTCAACGTTGTACAGTCCAAGTGGTTTCTGGTGTATGTTCAGGTTCGCCTAAGATAACACTGTAAAAATTTCCTCCAATGTACCCAAGCCACTTGGCAAAGCAATAAAAGCATCAGCACGGTTAATCATTTCTACCAGTCGTTCAGACATACCTGGCACGATTAGTTCTTCTCCGTTTGATGGTCCAATAAGATTTGCTTCTGCCAAGGGTTTTGGGATGATTCCCAAAACGTGACTGTCTCCCTCATGTACAGCTTTTGAAACGATCCCCATAAGTCCAAGATTACCTCCGCCATATACTAAGTGCATATTCCTTGCAGCTAAGACTCAACCCAACTCATGTGCTGCTTCTACGTATTGTGGCTTAACACCAACACTAGTACCGCAAAACACACAAATGTTTTCAACTCGTCTTCTTGAAGTGGCTTCCATGTTTTACTCTAGATGTCTTCAAAAGTGCAATAATGAGTTGAATTTACTGAAAAATGGTGAGTAAAATAATAGCACTAGTACCTGCTAAATAACAATTATTACTTAACATTAAAATAAATCGTGATAGTCAAAACGGTCTGGATCCTGTCGGAGAAAATAAAAGAAAACAACAAAATAAATTACAAATATTAGGAAAAGACAAAGAGATATAATATCTACAAATATTTACGGCTTAATTGACGTCTATGCGTCAGGGATAAGCTTCCCACCCAATTTTCTTATAAATTCGCAAACATGGTCTTTTTGAGTCAGATTCCCGAGACTTAACTGTTGTCTTTATTTTTGAAATTGTGTATTTAATTTGTGAAAGGCTATGTGAACATATCCACTGGGATGCGTCTCAAGAGTCGAAGATATATCATCTAAAGACTCTTTACTCAAGCCATCCCTAATGAATTTAATTTTGTCTTCGCGATTATCAGACACCATTCCTAAATAACGACAACGAGTATTGCAATTCCAGCGTGCATATTTGTAACAAACACCCATTTGCTTAGCTCTACGTTTCTTTGTATAGGTGCTTCTTCCAAAACCATGCAGATGTGAAATAAAAGATTCAGAAGACTCACCTGCCAATCAGACCCGTGCTTCAATTACCCAACGAATATCAGTTGGAATACCTTTGATCATCAGTAGTCTCATCCGTTACAAGCGAGCTTTGTAGACTTTCATCAGAGATTTTTGAGGGAGAGAAGGAAATTTCTTGTGAAGATTTGCGAAAGCTTCTTCCATCGTGAAATGACTTTACCTGCAAAAATTAAACACACAAAAATAAAACACACCAGATCATAATATATACACAAATTACATGGGTTGCCTCCCAGTGAGCGCTAAATTTAAAGTCTTCAGCTAGACGTGACTTCTCGAATGTTAGGCTGGATCTGAAAGTTTTGTCGCTAAAATGATTCTCCCCAGTAGTGCTTGACATGCTGACTGTTAACCTTGAATGTTTCATTGGTGTTGGGATCCAGTAACTCAACAGCTCCATATGGTAAAACCTGAGTAATCACAAATGGACCTAACCACCTTGATTTCAACTTCCCATGGAAAAGTTTCAACCTCGAGTTGTACAACAACACCTGCTGCTTTGGTTCCAACTGTCTGTGCACTATTTTTCAATCATGCCATTTCTTGGTCTTTTCTTTGTACAATCTGGCATTCTCATAAGCCTGTAGGCAAAATTCCTCCAATTCATTGAGTTGGTGAAGTATTTTCTCTCCTGTAGCTTGTGGATCAAGATTCAATTTCTTCAGTGCCCAGTACGCATTGTGTTCAAGCTCAACTGGAAGATGGCATGCTTTCCCAAACACCAATCGATATGGGGATATACCAATGGGTGTCTTGTAAGCTGTCTGATAGGCCCATAATGTGTCATCTAGTTTTGTTGACCAGACCCTCCTTGTTGATCCAACAGTTCTCTCCAAGATTCTTTTGATTTCTCTGTTTGAAACTTCAACCTGTCCATTTGAATGTGGATGATAAACAGTGGCAACCTTGTGAGTAACTCCGTATTTGGATAGGAGTGCATCAAAATATCTGTTGCAGAAATGTGAGCCACCATCACTGATAATTGCCCGAGGTGTTCCGAATCGAGTGAAAATGTTCTTTTTCAGGAATTTGATCACCACTTTTGAATCATTGGATGGTAGTGAAATTGCTTCAACCTATTTGGAGACGTAGTCTACAGCAACCAGGATGTACAAGTTTCCGAATGATGGAACAAAGGGTCCCATGAAATCTATACCCCACACATCGAATATCTCCACTTCTATAATGTTTTGCAATGGTCCTTCATTTCTCCTCGAAATATTCCCCGTTCTCTAGCACCTGTCACATTGAAGAGTAAACAAGTAAGCATCTTTAAAAAGAGTGGGTCAAAACAAACCTGATTGTAGGACTTTGGCTGCAGTTTTATTTCCGCTGAAGTGTCCGCCATATGGTGATGAATGATAGTACTGAAAAATACTGTTGACTTCCTCATGTGGAACACAACACCTCAGTAATTGATCAGCACAATGTTTGAACAGGTACGGCTCATCCCAGACATATTGCTTGACTTCTTTGAAGAATTTCTTCATTTGCTGAGTTGTCCATTCCAACGGCCATTTTCCTGATACAATGAAGTTGACATAGTCAGCATACCAAGGGACATCCTATTGTTTCATGGCAAAAAGCTGTTCATCTGGAAAATTTTCTTTGATTATCAGTTCTTTGCCAGCTGTTTCTCCATTCTCAAGCCTCGATAGATGATCTGCCACTTGGTTCTCTGTCCATTTCCTGTCTCTGATCTCCACGTCAAATTCTTGCAAAAGAAGTATCCAACGGATCAATATAGGTTTGGCATCTTTCTTCGTGATCAGATATTTGATTACTGAATGATCAGTGTAGACCACCACTTTGGGACCCAGCAGATAGGAGCAGAATTTGTCAAAAGCATACACAACTGTGAGCAACTCATTTTCATTGGTTGTGTAGTTGAGTTGAGCTTCATTCAAAGTTCTGCTAGAGTAATAAATGGTGTGGAAAATATTTACTTTGTGTTGTCCCAAAACTGCACCTACAACAAAATCATTAGCATCGCACATCACCTCAAATGGAAGGGTCCAGTCTGGTGCTACAATGATGGGGGCAGAGACCGGCTTCTGTTTTAAGATATCAAAAGCTTCATGGCATTCTTTGGTGAAGTTGAAAGACACATCCTTTTCCAGAAGATTGCATAGAGGTTTAGCAATCTTGGAAAAGTCTTTGATAAATCTCCTGTAAAAACCTGCATGTCCAAGAAAACTCTGAATCTCTTTGACTGATGTTGGTGGAGGTAATTTCTCAATTGTTTCGATCTTTGCTTTGTCTACCTCGATTCCCTTTTGTGAGATCCGGTGTCCAAGAACAATATCTTCCTGCACCATGAAGTGGCATTTCTCCCAGTTGAATACCAGGTTGGTATCTTCACATCTTTGTAACACATGTTTCAAATTTTATAAGCAGTGGTCAAAAGAGTCTCCAAACACAAAAAATCATTCATGAATACCTCCATACTCTGCTCCAGCATGTCTGAGAAGATGGCCATCATGCAACGCTGAAAAGTGGCAGGGGCATTACATAATCCAAATGGCATCATGCGGAAAGAAAAAGTACCATATGGACATGTAAAAGTGGTTTTCTCCTGATCTTCTGGGGCGATAGAAATCTGATTGCACCCTGAATATCCATCCAGAAAGCAATAGAATTCATGTCCCGCCAATCTGTCCAGCATTTGATCAATGAATGGTAGCGGAAAATGGTCCTTCCTCGTGGCTTTGTTCATCTTTCGGTAGTCCATGCATACTCTCAATCCAGTCACTGTTCTTGTTGGAATTAGCTCATTTTTTTCATTTGTGACTACAATGATTCCTCATTTCTTTGGCACACACTGCATATGACTCACCCAAGTGCTATCTGAGATGAGGTAAATGATGCCAGCATCCAACCATTTGATGATTTCTTTCTTCACGACTTCCTTCATGATTGGAGTGAGTCTCCATTGATGCTCCACTGTGGGTTTTTACTCATCATTCATCATAATCTTGTGCATGCAAAATAATGGAATAATGCCTCGAATGTCTGCTATAGTCCAGCCAATGGCTCTATTGTGTTCTCGTAATACTCTCAGTAACTTTTCTTCCTGCTCTAATGTTAGTGAAGAAGAAATAATAACAGGTAATTCAGAAGAGTTTCCAAGAAATACATACCTGAGATGGCTCGGAAGTAACTTCAGCTCCAGCTGTGGTGGTTCTTCAATCGAAGGCTTGATTCGATCTTTCTTTGGCAGTTCCAGGCTTTCCACTTGTGGTGTCGATTTGAATCGGAATGGTTTGTCAAGGTAGTTGATACATTCCAGGATTTCAGCATCTAGCTCGCTGTCAGTCATGTTGGTGATGCAAGCTTCAAGTTTGTCCGTGGGGATTGTATCAGTATCCTGAACGATACTATCAACAACATCAATTCTGAAACATTCTTCTTCTTTTTCATCGCTCGGGAATTTCATGGCTTTGAAAACATTGAAAGTAACTTATTGGTCCTGAACTTTCATAGTTAGTTCTCCTTTTTGTACATCAATCACAATTCGTCTTGTCGCCAAGAATGGTCTTCCAAGGATGATAGGTACATCTTTGTCTTCTTTCATGTCAAGGATAATGAAATCTGCTGGAAGAATGAGTTTGTCGACTTTGACCAGCACATCTTCAACAACACCTCTTGGAAATGCGAGCGTTCGATCAACAAGTTGTAGTGAGACTGAGGTAGGCATTGCTTCTCCAATTTGCAGTTTCCTGTAAATAGAAAAAGGCATCAAATTAACACTTGCACCTAAGTCACATAAAGCCTTACCGATATAGTGTTCTCCAATGGTGCATGGGACAGTGAAACTGCTAGGATCTTTCAACTTTGAGGGAAGTTTCCTCTGAATGATGGCACTGCATTCTTTCGTCAATGCTACTGTCTCGTAATCTCTCAATCTCCGTTTTTGTGAAAGAATGTCTTTCATGAATTTTACATAGCTGGGCATTTCTTCCAAGGCTTCTGCAAATGGAATGTTGATGTGCAGCTTTTTGAACACCTCCAGGAATCGAGCAAACTGCTTGTCCAGTTTATTTTTCTAAAGTCGCTGTGGAAAATATGGAGGTGGAATGATCTGATCTTTTTTTTTTCCTTTGCTTCTTTTTCCTCCATCTATGGAACTGCATCTTTTGGAACTTCCTCAATTATTGCCTTGATTCCAACATCTTTGTTGATCTCAGTACCGCTTTTCAAGGTAATGGATTGACATTGCTCTTTCCATCGGTTCCTTGGATTTGGTTCTGTGTTGCTGGGAAGATTACATGGCGGTCTGTAACTCTGAGCATTGGCCAGTTGTCCGATTTGATTATCCAGTGCTTTGATGGAAGCAGATTGGCTCTGAAACATAGCATCATACTTTTTTAACTGAGCCAGCACTTCTGTTATTCCTGGTTCATTTGCATGTTCCTGGCTTTTGTTCTGTTGCTGGAATCCAGGTGGTGGATAGTTCTGCTGTTGGAATCCAGGTGGTGGATTGTTCTTTTGCCCTGAATTGTTGCTCCATGAAAAATTCGGATGATTCCTCCACTCTGGGTTTTAGGTGTTGGAATATGGATTGTTCCACTGTCTGTTAAAATTATTGACATAATTCACCGTCTCTTCAAGTTGGTTTAGTTCTGGTGCTCCTCCATATGGTGAACTTGTGGATCCAGTGATAAGAGTCTCCATAAATTTTCATATCTGATCTAGCTTGGCGTTGACTGCTGTATTGGCTCCACTTTCATAAATTCCTGCAATTCTTTGGATCATGCTTCTTTCTGTTGGCCACAAGGAATTGTTGTTGGCCATTTCTTCAATTAGGTCCCAGGCTTGATCTTCTCCTTTTGCCATCAAAGCTCCTCCAGCAGCAGCATCGATTGTGATTCTCATCAGTCCAGAAAGTCCATTATAGAAAGTTTGGACTTGAAGCCATTTTGGAATCTCATGGTGAGGACATTTTCGGAGCAAATATTTATATCTTTCCCAAGCTTCATAGAGAGTTTCCGAGTCTTGTTGTACAAAGGATGTGATGTCATTCCTCAGCTTTCCAGTTCTGGCTGGTGGAAAGTACTTTGCAAGAAATTTGGTGGCTAAAGTGTTCCAAGTTGTGATGGAACCTGCTGGTGTGAATATAGCCAAGCTTTAGCTCTGTCTTTCAAGGAGTATGGAAAAACACGCAGTCTCATTTCTTCTTCAGCTTCTCGGTTGTAATTGAAAGTGCCGCAAACGTCCAGGAAGTTGCTGATGTGGGTATTGGGATCTTCAGTTGCTTTCCTCCCAAACTGCACTAACTGTTGAATCATCTGAATGCATGTTTTGATGTCACACATATTTTCTGGCAAAGGAGGAAGTACAATACATGAAATGAAGCCGTCGACCACCGGAACGGTTCTGTCTCGAATGGGTATTGGTGGTGCAACCTCCAAAGGTTCAGGTTCCATGTTGACTAAAGCTTCTTGGCCTTCACGCCTTTCCCTTCTCAACTGTCCGATGATTCTTTCAATTTCTGGTCGAGCGGTCGGAGTTCAAAGCTTCTGGTTTGTCTCATTTAGTTTCTGAGAACCTGAAACACAAGAAAACAAAAACAATAAGTAAAAAGAAAATAGATACAAGTAACGTATCTAACCTCAAAACTAATAGTGAAAGATAAATAAGTCCCCGACAACGGCGCCAAAACTTGACCGATGCATAATCACACGCGTATAACGTAAGCGGACGTATCGTTCAAGTAGTATAAAAAATATCGATCCCACGAGGACTTAATACCTAATCTATTAATTTTATTAGGTCAAATGATTACTAGTATCTAACATGTTGATTGATTGATTGATTTGAAATGGTGATGATTTTAAATTTAAAAACAAGTAAATAAAATTGCACGAAAGTAGGTTTAAAAAAATTCAATATTAGGAAACTATCTAGGGTTGTGAATCTTTCTAATAGCTTTTAAAAGATGAATTGGTTATTTCATGTTTGTGTAATAAATCGGTTTACTAACCTGGAACACGAAATTATGCGAAAGCCTCTGTCGATGGTCAGACGTAAATACCCAGTATAACCCAATTGAATCATATGTTTATGTCAACCAAATTACCTGGATTCATTAAGATTTAGTTCCAATAAAGGTTACCCCCGCCCGACAGGTATATGTCTATCCTGTAAGGAAATCTATTAAAGGGTTATCTATCCTCAAGGAAGATCGTGAGCTATTAAGTCTAAGGCTAAAACCTAAAATTCATTTGTCAAGTTTATTTTAGATTTACCAGATCAATCTTATTAATGGCCAGTTGACAAGACGCATTAAGCTTAAAACTTAATAAGTAAACCTTTAAATTACCCAAACTACAAAATAACCCCTTATAAATCGGTGATATTAGAATTCATCACAACCCTAGATAACTAACTTAGTTATGACACATAACTAGGGCTAGTAAAAACTTAAAAATAAAAGACATAAATTACAATGCTGAAAAGTAAATGCGGTAAAATAAATACTGAAAAGTAAAACTACAATAAAATAAAATATTAAGGTAAAAGGATCTACTTTTACAACTACTAATTTAGATATCTCCCTTAATATAATATATTAACTTGTGATGATATTACCAACCAGCAATATAGGCGGTAACCTGATTAAGTCAAATTAAGTCCGACCAGCCATATACGCGGTATCAAAATTTGTCCATAAACCTGCCATGTAGGCGGTAAGAAAGTTTAATTCCAACCGACCAATCTGACGATATCCTTGTTTAGTCAGGTTTAAACCAGTTTAAAATGAATTACCAACCAACCAATATAGCGGTATCCTTATTAAGTCAAGTTTTAAATAGTGAATATATTATAATTAAGGGAGATTAATCTAAATAGCAATAGTAAAAGAATTACCTTTCACCATAACATGAGGAAGTTACCTCCTCATGGTTGAATAGTAAAAACTGTAAAAGTAAAGAAAGTAAATTACTATTAATATTACAGAACGTAATTAAAATTAATTACAAAACTGAAATTAAAATAAACTAGAAAGAAAACTCCATATTTTCATCAGAGAATTCATAGAGGAATGTACATCTAAAACTGAAATTTCGAGCTCTATTTATAGGCGTCAATAAGCCCGACGCGTCGCGACGCGCAAGTTTCTTCTTGCGTCGCGACTCGCTGATGTGTCGGCTTCTGGTTCTTCGACTTCAGATTCTTATCTGCCATGTGGCATTATGGATAAGGTGATAAGGGGACACGTGGCAAGGCGACTGGCAACTCAATGATTATGATGACGTGGCGACACATGGAGATAGTGATTGTCGGCACCATTATTTAGTTTGATTCTAGGGTTTCTTCCTTTTATAAATTTGGGGCTTTTGGTGTTGGATGATGGAATTGGAAGTGTTATGCATGTGTGAAGTTGATTTTGGTGATGTTATTGTAATATTTAACCAATTTGATCATTTGTTGATATGTTGCCATTCTAGAGTGTTATGACCACTCTTGTAATGCCTAGAATTGTTCTTGGGTGTTTCATGTGTGGTGACTTTGATTGGTGTTTTGATTAATTGGATTAATCTTGAAAAAGTTGGATTAAAACATGAAAAATTGACATTTTAGGTTTCTGGATCAGATCTGGAAAATCTGAGTTTATGTTGATGAAATTGATATTATATAAATATATTGGATGTGTTTTGGATGTTGGAACAATTGTCGAAAATTGTTTCGGAGTTGAAATAAGCGAAAACGGTGAAAAACATAGTTACCGGGTGACTTTTGAGCCAACCGGGTGACGACTGCCCAAACAGTGAATTTTTCACTGTTAGGGCAGCCCATGAACTTCCCTAATACTATTGGGGCTGACCTGGGCAGCCCTCATGTGTATTGGGTAGTCAGTTCGGTCAAAAACGCGTTTTATGCCTTTTTGCAGAAAAATATTTTCGTAAAAGTTTCGCGACGTTTCTTAACTATTTATGTCGTTATTTGATATTGAATAAATATGATTAAGTGAAATATGAATAAATTATTCATATTAGATATTGAATAATTTATTCGGTAATTTAAAAAAATTTTAAATTACGATTTCGCCTGAACCGCGCTTCCGCCGCGCCCTTCGCCCAAAACCCCAACAATACCGACCTCACAACCCTGGAAACTAATCGACCCAACCACATGCAACTCCCATCTCTCGTCTTCTTCCATGTCTATGCATACCAGAGGAAGATAAAAAAATATCGTACTCACTAAGATCAACCGACCATTTCACAAGGCGATTCGATGTTTCCGATTTGTGTAAGATCTACCTAAGGGGATGGTCGGTGTATACCCCGATGAGGTGTGCTTGGAAATAAGGGCATAGCTTTCTAGCTATTGTAACTAGTGATTAGGCCATTAACGCATGGGACGGGTACCTAGTTTCTGCATCTAATAACGCCTTACTAGAGTAGTACACTAACTTCTGGACCTTATCTATTTCTTACTCTAAAACTAAACTAACTGCATGTGGTGAAATAACTAAGTACATAAATAACTTCTCACCCAAAATTGGTTTAGCAAGAAGCAGAGCTCGGGTAAAGTACCATTTGAGCTGTTGGAAAGCATCATCGCACTCACTGGTCCATTTTACCTCTTTTTTGCCGTTTTTATTAGTTGAAAAAAGATGTGACACTTGTTGGTAGCTTTGAAAATGAAACGATTAAGCATTGCGACCTGACTAGTCAACCTTTGGATCACTTTCACTGTCCTCAAGGAACTTAAGTATATCACTGCCTCGATCTTCTGAGGATTAGCTTCGATGCCCCTCGAACTGACCGCATACCCCAAGAACTTTGCTTTGGATACACCAAATGCACACTTCTCTAGGTTCAAGTCTGTTCTCATACTTCTTCAGGAGTTCAAAAGTCTCTCTGAGGTATTTCAAATGATCATCGGGTAACACCGACATTGTGATCATGTAGTCGACATAAACTTGAATGGTTTTTTCGATGAGGGACTTGAAGACTGGAGTTACAAGCCTTTGATACGTCACCTTTATATTCTTCAACCCAAAAGACATCATTTTGTAACAGTAAATTCTCTGATCGTTAATGAAAATTATTTCTCTTCATTCTCGAAACATCCTAATCTGGTTATATCCCGAGAACGTATTCATAAAACTAAGAAACCCATGACAGGCTATTGAATCCACCAATTGGTCAACTTTAGGCTGTGGACAGCTATCATTTGGGCAAGCTTTGTTTAGATCTGAGAAATCTACACACATTCTCCATTTTCCATTTGTCTTTTTACCAAGACAACATTTGCTACCCATTTTGGGTACTTTACATCACTGAAGAACCCAACTTGTAACAATTTGTCCACTTCTGCATAGATTGCCTCATACTATTCTTGATTGAAGATCCTCAGTTTTTACTTCACTGTTATGTGGTCCCGATCAACCTACAGAAAGTGACTTATGACTCGGGGAACAATCATAGACATATCCTTATGACTTCAAGCGAAAACATCAACATATTCCCTTAAGAACCTAGTGAGATATGTTTTCATGCTTTGCTCCAGCTCGAGCCCGACCTTTACCAAATTTTCTGAGCCACTGAGCGCCACTGCTCTTAATTCCTCTCCAGTTTCTCCGCACTAGATACTCTCCTCAGATCGAGGGTCAATTGTCTCTACTTCGATCGACTCCTCTTCTCGTTTTTTTCTTTTCTGCCCTGTAATGTTAGTGATACACAGGGTTTCCTTAGAATTTATTGCGAAACAGCATCTTGCCATTCTCTGGTTCCCATAAACAATTTCGACTTCATCTTGAGTTGAGAATTTTAACTTCAAGTAGTATCTCGACATTGTTGCACTTGATTTCATCATTAAAGGTCTCCCTAGAATCATCTGGTAGTTTGTCAAGCAATCCACCACCGTGAAATCTATAAAAAAAAAAATTCAGGTATAAGGGCTTGTTCCAATGGTCAATATGAGTTGTATTCAACCAAGAAAAACAACTGTCGAAACCCCAAACCCATAAAGAGGGGTAGCATCATTTATCAAGTTAGTAAACTTTGTACCCAACTCGTTAAAGGCCTCGTTAGACATAATATCTACAACGCTTCCTAGATCCATCAATATCTTGTCCACATCCAACCCACCTATATTGGTAGTGATTCTAAGCGTATCATCGTGGGTGTAACTTACTCATTGAGCGTCCACTTCAATAAAAATTATAGGAACATGTCAGGATTTTTGAATCTTCAAGGCTATTTTATTGTTAAACACCTCATGGCCATTGATTTTACAATAAATCTTCCTGGCCCAGTATGAATCTCCAGCCAATATTCTTCCTCCTGCTATTGTGAACACATGTCCATACTCCCGACGTTGTCTAGCCCTTATGGTTTCATGGTCCATGCATTCCTTCAAGTAGCCAATTTAACCAGATCCTCAACCTGCTCATGCAAGTCTTTACACCCATCGGTCCCAAGGCCACTCACATTATGGTGGGAGCAATAGGGCCTGTAGTTCCCCTAGTCAATTGGGAACTTTCTTGAGTCAGGTTCCGTTAACAACCCTTTATCTTGTATCTTGTGAGCCATATGAGACATATGTTTGTTAAAGGCGGTGCACACCGTGTCTCATGTTACATAGGCAAACTTGATCAGATGCCTTCGTTCTAGTACTGGGTTCCTATGAACCAATGGTCTGAATTTCTGTCTTGGATCAGAGCCTCTCCAACCACTGTTATCCCAACGATAGTTCTTCTTAATTCATTCTTCTCCCCAGTGTTAATTCCTCGGGCTATTTTTTCCTCTTCCTCCAACGATACAAACCTTCTAACCTGCTTCAAAGATATTGCATAGTCGGGTATCTCTTGGATCCTAAGGTCGGATCACAATCACCAAATCTTTAGTGTGCCATTCAAACTTTTCAGACATGGGATTCATACGCCCCGACCTCCAATACCAAATTATGATATCAGTCCAAAAAACTTTTGAGCGGCTCATTGTCATACTGCTTTATCTTCCTTTATGACCCAATCAGCTTTCTTGGAGCACAAGCTCCTTTTAAATAGAGTACAAATGACTTCTGTAGCTGCGAAAAACAGTTGATACTCCCGGGCGTTAGATTCATGAACCAAAAACAGGCATGTCCTTCCAATGTCAAAGGGAAGGTTTTATAAATTGTCTCCCCAACTATACTCTGAATTTGCATCGGCGGTACAAACTTCTCCACATGTAACTTTCCGCCAGAATTACCTTTATACATGTCGATTATGTAGACACAATATTTTTTATGCATATCCCAATGATGAGTCTCTTATGGGGACACCTTTGAAAGTTTGAGAAGTTGTAAGGATGAATGTCATGAAGGAAAGGAACTCAAAGGAACACCACTAAAAGCCAGACGGACATCACCTAAGTTCGGCTGATTTTCTCTCCAACTAGAAAATCTAGCTGAGTACCATGAAAATCCTAAATCCGACCAGACAAAAATAGTTGCTATTGAGCGTGCAGATTGTTAGTTATTGAAGACACGTGATCTGATTGAGTCCAGCCGAACATAAAATTCAAATTTAATAACTGATCGAACATGCATTAAAGTGGGCAATGCACATGTTGATCATGAAGACTTGGCTTGATCAAGTCCGACCAGATGTACATCGAGCTATAATTGACAACAGATTGACAGCCATTATAGACAGACAGAAGAGACGGAAGAGATCATGCATATCCCTTCCAATTCCAGAACCCATTCACTCACTATATAAAGAAGACTTATTTCCTCTAAAGGGGGGACTAGACCTAGAACCTTTGAATGAGAACTTTGAGCAAAAAAAAAAAGATCTTGAAACTGGAGAGAGAGAAATGGTGAGAACATTTCCATAAATCCCCGTAAGTTTTTTGTCCTTTTCAGTCTGAATCCAGCAACCAACCAAAACTCCAAAGGCGGTTCCAGAGTTGAAACTGCAATCAAAGATACGACATTAGGGCACCCTATTTAGTTTTCCAAATTCTGTCACACACTATCTCGTGCCGGCATTAAGATACATCCGGATGGATATGCACAACATGTCTATCACGCTAATAGAACGTTCGGCCAGGCATCCCCGAGGCCAGGCCGGGGGTATGAACCTCATATCATATCAATAGTCGTTGTTTACGTATTTTCCTTTATATATACCTTGCCATCATGTAATTTAATAGCCTTTTGCATGCATAGTTCTTTTCATATTTATTTTCTTTAATATTTGCCATTATAATAGTTAGATCTGATGTTCAAGCTGTTGGGGTTTTGGGCGATGGGGCGCAGCGGATGCGCGGTTCGGGCGAAATCATATTTTAAAACTTTTTCAAAATACATAATAAATTATTCAATATATAATATGAATAATTTATTCATATTTCACCTAAACCTATTTATTCAATATCAAATATCAACATAAATATAGTTGAAACGTCGCGAAACTTTTACGAAAACCGTTTTTCCTCAAAATATGTTTTTGACTGAACCAACCACCCGAAACTTATAGGGACTACCCAGGTCAGCCCCAATAGTGTTAAGGCAGTTCATGGGATGCCCGAACAGTGATGAACTTACTGTTTGGACAGCCGTCACCCGGTTGACTCAAAAGTCACCCGGTAACGCCGTTTTTGGCCGTTTTCGCTTGTTTCAACTCTGAAACACTTCCATTACATTAATATAACATCAAATACATCAACATATGCACTGAAATTTCCAGATCTGATCCAAAACACAAATTAATGATTTTTCATGCTTTAAATCCAATTTTTCAAGATTAATCCAATTAATCTATAACACCAACCAAAGTCACCAAATATGAACAACCCAAGAACAATTCTAGGTGCCAAAACAACTTCACACATACTTTATCACTTCCAATTCATCCATCAAAGCCAAAAGCCCCAAATTCTTAACAAGTAAAGAAACCCTAGAACTATTCTAAGAAGACAAGAACAAGAAATCAAATTTTCAAACTTAAGAAGACTAAAGATTACCTTTTAATCTTCAAAATTCCTAAGCTTTTCTTGTGTTTTTTCTTCATTTTTCTTTGAATCATCAAAGGAACAATGAAACCCATTTCTTTTTGGAGGACTTTCGGCCATGTTGATGATAAAGATGGAAATTGAAAATTTTTTAACTTAAAAAATCTTCATTGCCGACTTTGGGGGCTATTTTGGAGATTTTACAAATTTAATCTAATTAAATCAATATTAAGCTTTTTAGTGGCCAATAAAATTGTCATAGATTTAGCTTAATAAATATATGCATGTGTTCAAATAGTAATTGGACATATAACAATTAAATATTCAAATAATCAATTAATATAATAATTATTATATATATTTTTTATTTACAATAAATAACAAATAAATATATTTATGGCATGTGTCAAAATCTCATTTGACAAATAATTAATGTGTATCTAATCGTATTATGTATCAAATATAAATACACAATAATTATTACCGGATAAAATCCTCTAATTGCATGTGTTATCGTTTAACCGATTAAACGATCCGAATTAACTCATTTAATCCGGTGAAGTATTATGAATAATCCATATTATTCATATCGAGTTGCCCAAGTGCTCAACGAGTACACTTCATATTGTAGGACTGTCTAAGTTTAGGTTTATCCGTCACGAAATCCAATTTCGTGTCCATAATCCACCCACTCATGGATTATGAAGACCACATATAATCTCGCTAAACTATGCAAGCTGAGGTCATTGCATACGTATAATCCCTCAGTCACAGGCAATCCGTATTATACCTGGGATATAGATGAGAACGTCAAATATTTTCTGTATAATACAGTCGACTTTCAATTTACGATCTTTAAATAACACTCGGAACTGATTTTCGAAGTTATACCACGGCCATGGATTTACTAGATCGTAAACACGTGTGGATGCCTATGCCCTGTACACAGGACTGACGGATCCTATCTTGATACGCATTGGATATCATGAGCATCAGTCCACACCCAATGAACAAGCAGAGGTCTGATCATGAATAGATCGTTGACGTGATTGCCATCAAAGTGTGGAGGATAACTCATATATCTCACTGTGGTATCTCAAGTCGAAGGACCACTATGCTCGCTCAACTCGTGAAGATTCATATTGCCGTTGGTGTACCATATATTAGGAAATCTTCAGTGAGTCGTTCAGTATCTTATCAAATAAACACCTACATGTCGATACGAGTCTCCTGAGACTCATGGTTTACTGGGATAAACCATCGGACCAAGTCACGATATACGACATGTACTGGTCTCTGCGTATTTTACTAACCGACATGTGTCAGTAAATCTTGACCAGAAACTTTATTTAAGGATATACGTCTTAGAGTGCGCTTCCCAATGTCAATTACAAACTACATTGTAACTAAGCACTATATTGTAAATCCTAGGGTCTTTGTCTAATATACACGTATCACTAAACCAGATTTAGTTTCGATTTAATCGTAATCAGATATCTAATCGTAATTAGATCGAATAAGTGTATAAAAGACAAGGGTGCTACCATTAAATTAGTAATATTATGGAAAAGAGAATTGTTCCTATTTATGAATCAGACATAAATACGATCCGGATTGGCACTCCGAGCACCAACCCTAACACAAGCATGTTGTTATGATTATTTTGCTTTATGGTCCAAGAAGGATAACCGGCCTGATTTTCCATAAGTCCGGCTGGACTTTCATGTCCCATCCGGCCAAGCCTCTTTGAGGCCAAGACCCTACAAACACACTAAATGATTTATTATAGCGATAATAATGTTCATTTCGTAATTATTGTGGTTATATGCTTCTGGAATACACAACACATCCAGCCGGATTTCCAGTGAGTCTCGCTGGACATTGAAAGGAATATTCGGCCGTCACTACATCTAGATTACCTTACACTACTTTATCAGCCTTGTTATCTGTTGCTATGACATATTCATCATTTTAATTATCTTATTATTATTGGTGTAATTCCAACAATGTATTTTGGATTTCGTACATTTATGCTATGTTTATATATCGTATTTACTTTCATTCTCGCACCTTGTGTGTTATTTTAAATCGCAATTGTGTGATCTTGCATTATAAGACAAAAGAATACATTCTTGAGCGTGAATATTATACTCGCATCAGTAAGAGACCATTTTAAACCCAAACGGGTTTAAGGTCGGACCTTGCGAGGGGTGTAGTGTAGCGTTAAATTATTCTCGATGTCTCATATCAGATGGCGACTCCTTAATTCTCTGGTTAGTCCCATGTGGGACTATCCGTACTCTCTACAGGCTGCGAGCCCTCGTCGACGTTATAAGCATAGCGATAAACTTCGCTTCACTCCTACAAATGGTGACTCCACTGGGGAAAGAGAATCGGCCCTGAAAAAATACATTGTAGTTTTTATGGCTAGATAGGAGAACTATGTCTTCATCTTTTGCATACCCTTTTTAACCTTAATGGCATTAGATATCGAGAAATCACTTTCAGTCAATGCGGTGGATTGGTATGTGATGATAACCATCACCTATTGGCACATACCCTTAAGCATAAAGGTTTGTTCACTTGGTCAATCAAACCTTTGAGTAGCTGTGGACAACCCTTCATGTTTTTTGGTATAAAAAATATGTGTTTACTGGGTCAATTGAACCCTTAAGTGGAGAGACCTAGTTGTGGGCAACCCTTCGCCGATAAGAGCCTAAGCCATACCCTTGTAAGCCCACATAAAAGCCTATATTTTTTATCCTATAGGAGTATCCCTTATGCTTGTGTTTGGACCTCCAATTATGTGAAGTGGTTTGAACACTTTATCATGAGTTGTAAACTTGTTGGGCCTTTTCAAGTGGGGTAAGTTTGTATTTTCACGATAATTAGGTCAAATGCTTTAAATAAAAATGGGCCACCATGTATGAAAATTATGTTGGGCCTAGAATGATTAGTTATAATCCAAATGTACCAAACATGAGTCTGGTACATGTACTAGATTTTATCCAGAAAAGTATGTCTTATTTTGGCCCATTTGGATGTTCTTAAACCCATCATTTTAAGCCCATTCCAAAAACCATGATTACTTATGGTCCAATTCATCATTTTTAGACAATAGATCGATCCCCATTTTAGGTTTAGTCATTATGTAAATTGGTGGCCTTTGTCTCTTAATAACAGAACAAAACCAAAGTAGCAAAGCTTTACCTTTTGTATCACTTGAGAGATGAGTTTGTGTACCCCCTGTTGGTATATAAGTTAGCCAAACCTAGGGCAATATTGGACTTACCACGTGTGTGGGAGGAATAAGGGAGATTAATCATAAGTCAATTAGCAAAGTACAGAAATGGCCAACAATAATAGTTCTCGCATATACCGAATGAATGATTAGTTGAACAAAATGACCAAACAACTACTAACCTTTACCACTGTTATGACCAACTGGACGACACCTCAAACGGTTAGGGCCGTAACAAGCAATGAGAGGCGTGAGTATAAGAAACTCTACGACCAATGGCGATATAAGAAGAACAACAGAAGAAGCTCAGGATGCAGAATGACAAACACCATCCAAAAGTGATATTTCTCCAATATTGGGAAACTTATGTCCCAGATTTTAGAAGATTTTAAGAAACAACTTCTATTAAAATCGTTAGATCCAAAGCCTGTGCCAAACCCATTGCCAATAAAGCTTGATCAATCTCTATATTGCTACTTCCACCACCTCCCACGATATGAGATATACAAATGTACCCGCCTTAGGCATGAGATCCAGAATCTGATCGACGTTGGCAGGATATCCGATCCTGAAAAAGCCTCGGCCACATAGTAATTGGGTTCCAGATCATCACATTTACATCATTATCTAGGGGTGTTCAAGGGTCGGGTCAAGGCGGGTTTTTCAAATTTTACGAAGTTCGATAATGTCGGGTCACGTGGGTTGAGAAATTCGAACCTGAAAATTAAGTTTGCAAACCCAAGCGCGTCGGGTCGGCTAAAAAAAAGAATTTTTTTATTTATTAATTATTTTTAAACATTAATACTAACTATTTTATATACCGAAACTTGTCATACATATAAAATTCAAGATAAAAAAGTAATAAATAACTGAAATAATCGTAAAAACTTTAAAAATAATAAAAAATTTAGAAAACTAATAAAAAATTTTTTTCTGGTCGGGTTGCGAAGTCAAACCAGTTAACCGACCCGTAAAAATCGGGTCGTGTCGAGTCAACCTGAAATTGCATAATTCTTTTTGGAACCCGCCCGGGTCGAGTCGGATTGGATCGTGATTTGACCCGACCCTATGAACACCCCTATCATTATCGTTTTTCATATAATTGCCGCCTTTTTAAAACATTCAATGGTGAAATAAAATGGATTTTTCGAAATTTTCTTTCTCTTAACAAAAGATTAGCATGTCTAAATCCTTAAAATAATTTTAAACTTTGGAATCATTAGCAGAATGCTATCCACAAATATGCACTAAAAACTTACACTTGAAATTGCAATGTATAATTAGAAAAAATTTATACCGGCACAACTTATAGAAATATCAACATACTTGACATTCATTTGACCATTTTCCAAAATTAAGATTGAGATTACATTATATTAAGGAGATGACGCAAATCAAAAAAGAAAAAAATATGAAAGAAAAAGAAAGAAAAGAGAAAAATGGTGAATCCCAAAACCTACTCCGTTATTTGGATTGTTTAGTAATTAGGAATATCGTAAACCTCATGAGTACTTTTATGTCAAACGACATATCAAATATCGAGTATGCAAAGTAACTTGAGTTAGTGAAATTGTTAAGTAATCAGGGACTCGCATCACAAATATAGAGTCTTTACGTCAAAAGGCAATTTGACGACTTAAAGAAGCAATGGATGAAATTAAACCTTATGTAAGATAAGCTTTTGGAGAAATCCTATTGATCCTTAATTAAGTGTTAGATTACCAATTTTGATTAAAAATATTATAAAGAATCGATTAAAATATCAATTGGGAGTGTCAATTAGTTGAGCTGGTAAAATAAATCTCATGTGTTAAAAATAAGAGTTCTTAGGTTTCGAATTCCACTCATGGGTGGAGAAAGATTGAATTGCCATTAAGCGCCTATTTTGTATGGTTTCTATTAGAGGTAAATGACCTTTTCTTTTTTTCCTTTTTTTAAAAATGTCAAAAAACTGTTTTCAAAACTTTTGATAGTATTTGATTATATTTTAAATAGAGTTTGGGCCACTTAAATCAGGATTAAAAAAAGTTTTTTGCCTATATTAACAAAGCTCAAAATTTGGGCAACTTAAATCAAGACTAAAAAAATTTATTTTGCCTATACTAGCAAAAACTCAAAATTTGGGCTTTTGATTACATAATTTGAAAAGTTTTTTTAAAGGTTAAATTGTCTATAATGCACTTATTTAAATTAACAATATTATTTCATTTCTTTCATAATACAACTTTTAAAAACTTATCAAATAAAATTTTACAATTTTTAATAAAAGCTCTCACTCACAACCAAACACTTCAAAAAAAATTTAAATAAAAAACTTTATTTCTAAAAGATTTATTAATATAAGCTTAATTTATTTGAAAAAGTATACCAAACGAACCATAAGTTAAACAATATAAAAAAATTAAAATTAAAATATCAATTCATTGTATTTAAATTATTAGTCGTAAATAGAGATGTCAATTTCGCCCACAAACCCGCAAACGTGTAAAAACCCACCCGCAATGGGTATGATTTGGTAAATATTTAAGCGGTTTTGGTGCGGGTTTGGTAAATCAAAACAAAACCCGCTGCAGATTTGGTATGGGTTTGGTAATTAAGCAAAACCCGCGGATACCCGCAGTGGGTATCCGCTACCCGCAAACTTAAATTTTTTTGTTATATATTTTTTAGGACCAAGAAAATTCACTCATATAAAAGGACAAACATTTTGTAATTAACTTTATCATTTTTTTTTTTTTGAATTACTTTTGGTCTAGTATCATGTTTAATATTTGCGATTTCATATTGATTTCAAACCACACTCCATTGATATGTGAAGAAATTATAGATAGTTTAATATTTTGTTTAATTTGATTTTCATATTATAGATGAAAAGTATTTTATCACGAGAAATTTATTTTTATATGATATTTTAAAAATCCGCAAAATATCCGCTGGGTACCAAAGCGGGTTTGGTAATTTATTTTTATATGCGGGTGTGGATTTGGTAATGAAAATTAAAACCCGCAGCGGGTATGATGCGAGTTTAATTTATTTACATATACAAGTGTGAGTTTGATAATGACAAACTCGTACCAAACTCTACCACCGTCATCCCTAGTTGTAAAGTATAAGAATGAAGGGAAGTTTTGAAATAAATGCGTAGAGAAACACGTAAATCTAAGTTGGTTTTAAAATTAACAAATTGAATAAAAATACAAGCTAGCAATGAAATAAAACTACCAAATTAACGAAAATTGAAACCATAAGACCTAGTTTTAAAAGTGAAATAAAATTTCATAAAGAATATTTTATATGGAAGGAAATCATAAAAACAAATAGACTAGTGCATATGTGATAAAAAGGAAGATGTTAAAAAATAAAATAAATAAATTTTTTTAAAAAATGAGAACAAAACCTTAGAATAATTTTCCAAACCTGAGCGAGTTGGGTAAATTTGCACACTCCTAATCTCCTATATAAGATGAGATGAATGAATACTGCTAATTCCATCAAACCATAATAAAGAACAATCTTTTATTTTTTAATATTCACTCTTTTTGAGCCTACCTAAGGATGCTATTTAATTTTTAATGGACCTATATTCTCGATTCCACATCTGAATTGGGTATTATCTAACAACCACACCCAAATTCTCCCTCCATTTTTGAGACCACCACAATAAAAAATCTAGAACTCAAAATCTCCTACTTAGATTGAGAACTTTAGACCAACGGGATTAGGTCCCACTGTTACTCATTCTTAATTACTCTTAGGCATTTGTGACAATGGATGTAGGATAATCTATCACCATCAACTTGACTTTATCTATGTGATTGAAAGGGTAAAAGAGCTGATTAACACTTATTCATCATAAACTCACAAGATAAGGACTAGAATAGGAGATTACGAACAAGACAAAAGTATAAGCCTGTTTCCTTGTTGAATTGAGACGTTTTCCAAGTAGAATGATCCGTCACGTAATTGGGAAAAAAAAAAAAAAATTTCATTTTACGATTAGAAAAATTGCACCAACAATTTCCTGCCATCCATTAATGGCGAAAAATAAAATTAATTTTGTAATTTAATATATTTTCTTATACATTTTGTAACAAAAAAAAATTTAAAAAATTATCATTTTTTCATATGATAAATAGCGGAAGTTCACTCTACCTATGAAATTTTGAAATCGCCCTTTTTTATATGTAGTTTCAAATTTGTTTAACTTTCCATTTTCATAAGGTGAAAAACGAACAATCTTTGGATATTTTTCCTATTTTATAAAATTAAAAAAATTAAAAAAGAAAACGATTTGCAAGTAAAATGAACTTACCTTAAATTAATGTACTAATATATATTTTAACCACCCATAAAATTAAATGTCTCGGCCATGAATCATATCGCTCTAATCGATAGCCGTCTCTCCATATGATCTGCATGCTAGTATACGTGGAAGGGGAGAAAATGTTTGGTGCAACAATGGTACCACGTCATCCATGAAACAAGCCAATCATCATTTGCCACGCGTGCTAAAAAGTCAAAAAACAACTAAAAAATAGGAAGAAAATTAAACATATTATTTTTTAATTGGTTGGTGGTACCACGTCATCCATACCATTGTTGCACCAAAGATTTACTCGTGGAAGGGATATGACCTCGTTAATTAGATGATTACTATGCATGCATTTTATAAATGTGCCTAGCTAATTATTTAATTGTCACGTGATAAATATGCTTAAATTTTACGAATCACTCACAAGAATCGTAACACAGTAATAATATCCACAGATATTGTCGGTTGGGTACCAAATTTTTTTCTAAAATAAGAGTTTTAAAATCTAAAATTAGTTATATTTTGTTGTTTATTTTTGTTATTCTAAAAATCTATCTCCAAATTTATCCCAAATATAAACATTCATTTTTTTTTAAGAATTTATTTTTTCAGCTCAAAATTAATTCTAAATTTAACTCAAACATAAACTAACATTAAGATTCATTATATTTTGATTAACAAAACGAATACGAATCCATCACATTTTGATTCGATCCGTTTAGGGTTCGATAGAAATTTAATTCGTTAATTTATTTTGCCACCTCTATTATTAACACAGACCACACTCCCATAACATTGTGACAATAACAAAGTATCAAACCAAGGAATCTTGGCATAATATGATACATTAATTGATATCAAGATATTATTATCTATGATTACTTTTGATCAGTAAAAAAACGATTGAGTTGACGATTATGAGCCTAATCAAGCAATTAAGCATCACATCAGAACAGTAATTGTAAAATTTGACGTGTAACGACTCCCACATGTTTTATGTTTTCTTGTGAATTCGCAATTTCGAAAAATATGGGGCCGAGAGTTGAATCAATGAATTTAGTCCCCAAAAGCCAATTTGTGGTCGTAGTTTCTGCTAAACTGAGCCTTATCATCAGTTCAAAGGAATGCTTGTATCCCGTGACATTTAACCATTTAGTCGTAAATAGATTTGAATTTGCCCATTTTCAAATAGCGATTTGAATAGGTCTTTTTTCAAATAACGATTTGAATATGTTCAATTTGACAGTTTTAAACTGATATTGAGTGCTAATGGGCTCTTAGTCTAGCGATGACCCATGTTCTCTGGAGAGCATGAGTTCAGTCCCTGTATCGTCTATTTTATTTCTCTCAAATTAAGAGTAGTATAGATTTCAAATTATATATCTATATATTTGTAATGTATTCAAAAAAAAACTGTTATTGATTAGTCGGTCAATTTTCCAAAAACCATCTAATTATATTTTTTAATCTATTTTTAATTTTTCAATATAAAGACCTGATTTTTTAATATAAAAAAAGTTGATCCACATGTTCCCAAATGAATTAGCTAATTCGAAAAAGGTCATATTCATTGGAAGAATTTGTTAATCTATTCTTAATTTTTCAATATTTTTTGAAATTTTGATAGAGGTTTTTGTGTAAAAAAGAAAAAAAAAAAGAGAGTAAATATGTTAGAAACGATGAAAAATAGTGAGAATACACTTCAATTTAAAAGAATTATTACGAATAATAACATCGGTATATTATTAATTTATTACATTTTCTTAAATAAGGTGAAAATGATCTCTATTCATAATATCTTAACTACTGACCGTTAAATTGTTTAGTCTTTTTCACCATAAATGAATAATTTTTCAATCATGAAAAATATCAACTTATCTTTCCCGATTAATTTTCAATTAATCCATGATTATTTTTGATTAATCGCACCAATTTTTAATTAAAGGGCGCAGGTATCATGTGAGAATTCTACGCCTACTAGAGACGAAATATCTAGTCCCACTCAAATATAGGGAGAATTTTACACTCACTCTTGGAGAGAATCTCTCAATTGAGAGATTTGGACTCCCTGCCATTGCAGGGAGTCGAACTTAGAGCACAAGCTCACCACTGGGCCAAGAGCCCAGTGGCTCCCCATGAACATGTTTGAATAAGCTTTGTTCCTTCAATTTTAACTATTTAAACGTATATTATCTTTCGAATACAAATCTTAATACTTTAAACAAATTGAATATAATTTATTATATTTTTATTCGATTCATTTAAGATTCGAAACAAATTTGATTTTTAATTCGTGTTACCATCCCTAAATTTATAAGAACTAGAGATTCAACGTACAAATAAAAGAATAAATAAAGAACAATTTTCTTTGATAAATAAATACAGATACCTATCAAAAGATAAAATAGTTATAATAAAAAAAAAAAGTGTTATATTATTGGCTCTCTAATAAGAGATTCCACATTTTAATAAGATGACAAAAATAATACATATTTAAATATAACGTAATGCATTCAAATCTGTTTTTTTTTTTTTTTTTTTTTTTTTTTTTGAAATCCCTCATTATAAAATGATTCATATTAAAATGAATCTGGCGTCTTCGAAGGAAATTTTTTTTTTCCTGAAATTTATTGAAATAACTGCAAAACGAAAAAAAAGTGTTGACGGGTGATTTTAATCTCGGGAGCAGTTTCGAGATAATCCTCCCGAGACAACCCTCCTTCAACCTTGAATTTGTTTGGTTATGGGAGACTGAAAGCAAATGTAGCAAAAATGCCAGAAAAACACAAAGATCGATAAAGAGTATTAAACGTGGTTCGGCGGAGCAAGTCCAGCCTACGTCCACGGGCACAAAGTGGGGGGTGGCTTTTTATTACCAAAACGAGCTCGGTCGACCTGTTTATGGACGGAACTGGAGAAAACCGAGCTGTTTGTTTGTGGTTTTTTTTTTTACAAGTAATGTTCATCTTTTCTTTGTTACAAATTTGCTATTAATTTCGCTCTCCCTACAAATGAAATTAACTCTCCTTTATATACTCAAGGAGTTATAACACTATTCCCTTGCTTCCATGTCGTCACCCACGTGAACTTCCGGTTGATTGACGGTTCTCTGCCCCAAAACTGTCTTCGCCGAAAACAAACCTGCCACCTGACGGCTTGTCACATCAACCTGTTTTGTGCACTGCCACACGCAACATATCTAAACCAGTCTGTAAAGAGCTTTCAAATATTGGTACGTGTCAGAGGGAAAAGTCTAAACTACCCCAGTCACACGCCGGTCTTCCAGAGGTCGGAAAGATGATCTGCCGAACTACCCAAACTGCTACCGTCCTGATCCTGAATATCTGGGCTCATCCGCTTGTTCCCGGAGATAGAGTAAAACCAAACCGAGCTGCCGGTCTACTGTGGTCGGCCTCGGCTCTGGTGCTGTCGGTCTTTAAAATTTACGCCATGTTGTGTCCTATGGTCGGCCAGATCCGAGAAGGAAGCGATCAGACTCTCTTAATGTCTGAGATTGACCAATACCTCTGAACATCTGATCCTCCAAAAGTGGGAAATTCCCTCTCTGCCCTTTCTGAGCTGTTCAATTACCTTAGCTGCAGAAATCCCCATCAACAAAAAGTATAAATATTTATTGTGTAATACGGCAATGTGACTTCCTCAGAGTGCGTTTCTGGTAAGAATTTGAGATAGTCGGAAGTTTTACATGCTCCGTTAAATCTTAGATGATTTCACTATTACAACTTATTTGGTTACTGTGTTCTTACAATGGACTCTGAACAAACAGTAAGCTGAACAGAAATGATACAATTAACTAAAGTGATACAATAAACAGAATAGCAACAGGACAAGTACAGACAGAGAACGAGAAATAAGTAAAAAAGTCGACAGTAAAACACCAGCAATGAAAGCAGCGCGAACCGAGAGAATTCTGAGGCTTGCTGATGCGGCAACAATCTCCTTAAAACAAATTCGTCCCCTACTGGTTGGTGCAGTAGAACGCGAGACGTCTGTTTCCCAGGATGCAACGGAAAATATACGAAATTGGGCACCACCAAATTCGACTACAACGAACAACTGAAGTGTTTGAACTCTTCTATCAAGAACTTGTTTTCTGTATTCAACTCAAGAAAACGAAAATACACTTCCACACTTTTAAAGAAATTAACATGCCAATTAATCACATGCCAATTAATCACTTTGAGCAACAATTTCTCATTCACCCAAGCACCATTTTAAGCATATGAATATACCATTTCGAAGTACTCACGGAGGAGTATCTGAATCATTCAATAACAACCACTAACACGAAGTGGACCATGCTTAAAATTGAGCCTTAAAATGCTTACTTATAAGCATTTTTCCAACAATCCCCCACATGAATGAAATTGGCGAAAAACGTCGAATAAAATTATTTTATAAAACATTTTATTTTTTGACCTAGAAGAGTTCAACGGTTCAACACACCTGCATAGGATAGGTAGGCCTCAGCCTTTGAACCTTCCCTTGTGAAAATATATCTCATTTACTTACTGGCTGACAGTGGACGCGATGTCATTGAACTGTACTGCCGTTCATGTAAATGGAGAACATATATCACACAGATGTTTTACCTAACACATCTGAGTTCTCATTGTTATGCTCATTTTGGCCATGAACATCAACCTGGTTCTGCAAGAGTTTCTAAGAATTGTGCCCCGTACAATTCCCTTTGAAGCGGCCCCACTTCTCTCTCACATAGGTGATTTCTTATTTAAGAGCATCTCGTAATACTCTGCTCGGATTCCCGACGCATAAGAATCATTAAAAGCCTTTGCTTAACCTCAATCCATACGAGCATCACTATTCCATTTCACCATAGGAATGGACTAGAGGGTAAACCCCCCACAGTGAACCAATTATGTCTTTTACGAGTAGGTTGTCCCATTGAACCTAGATCTTGGGATCTCCAGTCAACAAGGTTGGGTTTTCCTTCGTAATAAACATTTATCTAATGGGCTTTAGTCCCATTCCCCTCGATGATTTCACAACCAACTCTCTATTTAACCCTTTGGTTAGCGGATCCGCAATGTTATCTTTGACTTTACATAGTCAATCGAAATAACTCCAGTAGAGAGTAATTGTCTAACGGTATTGTGTCTACGACGAATATGTCTAGACTTACCATTATACATATTGTTATGTGCCCTTCCAATTGCAGATTGATTATCGCAATGAATGCAAATGCTGGCACTGGCTTAGGCCAACTTGGAATATCCTCTAGAAAATTTCGAAGCCATTCTGCTTCTTCAGCACACTTGTCTAATGCAATGAATTCTGATTCCATTGTAGATCTGGCTATCACAGTCTGTTTGGAGGATTTCCACGATATAGCTGCACCTGCTAGTGTAAACACATAGCCACTGGTAGACTTTGAGTCTTTCATATCAGATATCCAATTAGCATCACTGTATCCTTCGACTACAGCTGGATATCTATGATAGTGCAACCCATAATTACGAGTAAAACGTAAGTACCTAAGTACTCTCACTATTGCTTTCCAGTGATCAACCCCTGGATTACTCGTATATCTGCTAAGCTTGTTTACTGTACAGGCTATATCAGGCCTTGTACAACTCGATAGGTACATCAAACTCCCGATAATCTAGAGTATTCTACTTGAGATATACCATCTCCCCTATTCTTTGATAGGTGTAGACTCACATCTAAAGGAGTTCTAGCCACAGCAGAATCATCATTGTTGAATTTACCAAGAATCTTGTCCACATAGTGCGACTGATCAAGAATAAGTCCATCTGAACTTCTCGAGATCTTTATTCCCAGAATGACATCTGCTAGACCCATGTCTTTCATGTCAAACTTAGATTTTAGCATATTCTTGGTAGATTTCACCATTTTAATATTACTCCCGACAATCAATATGCCATCAACGTAGAGACATAAAATTAATCACATGAGTGGGAGACCTTCTATTGCTTGTAACCACCAAGTTGATTAATGTCATTAATTCAACTGTTATGGAACTTTAAAAGGCTTTGAAAAATTAAAGAGACATGCAAAAATTGGCTGGGCCAGGCCCGCACAAATTGGTCCGGCATTCGTGTACGCAGGACACGCGGGTGCACACGAGCCAAGCTTGATTCGGATTTGATTTGCACCCCCCCCCCCCCCCCCCGCCCGTAGTAGAGAGCCTCTATCCTTATAACTCTTACCCATCTACATATGAGCAATCATATATAAGCACAATTTTCCCTCTATAGCTTTCCCATATGGGACAAGCTAACTTCTCTTGATTTTCCAACACCAATGGTGAACTTTGAGCAACAATTTCTCATTCACCCAAGCACCATTTTAAGCATATGAATATACCATTTCGAAGTACTCACAGAGGAGTATCCGAATCATTCAATAACAACCACTAACACGAAGTGGACCATGCTTAAAATTGAGCCTCAAAATGCTTACTTATAAGCATTTTTCCAACAATCCCCCACATGAATGAAATTGGCGAAAAACGTCGAATAAAATTATTTTATAAAACATTTTATTTTAACCTAGAAGAGTTCAACGGTTCAACACCTACATAGGATAGGTAGGCCTCAGCCTTTGAACCTTCCCTTGTGAAAATATATCTCATTTACTGGCTGACAGTGGACGCGATGTCATTGAACTGTAGTGCCGTTCATGTAAATGGAGAACATATATCACACAGATGTTTTACCTAACACATCTGAGTTCTCATTGTTATGCTCATTTTGGCCATGAACATCAACTGGTTCTGCAAGAGTTTCTAAGAATTGTGCCCCGTAAAATTCCCATTTCTCTCTCACATAAGTGATTTCTTATTTAAGAGCATCTCGTAATACTCTGCTCGGATTCCCGACGCATAAGAATCATTAAAAGACTTTGCTTAACCTCAATCCATACGAGCATCACTATTCCATTTCACCATAGGAATTGCCTAGAGGGTAAACCCCCCACAGTGAACCAATTATGTCTTTTACGAGTAGGTTGTCCCATTGAACCTAGATCTTGGGATCTCCAGTCAACAAGGTTGGGTTTTCCTTCGTAATAAACATTTATCTAATAGCTTTAGTCTCATTCCCCTCGATGATTTCACAACCAACTCTCTATTTAACCCTTTGGTTAGCGGATCCGCAATGTTATCCTTTGACTTTACATAGTCAATCAAAATAACTCCAGTAGAGAGTAATTGTCTAACGGTATTGTGTCTACGACGAATATGTCTAGACTTACCATTATACATATTGTTATGTGCCCTTCCAATTGCAGATTACAATGAATGCAAATTGCTGGCACTGGCTTACGCCAACTTGGAATATCCTCTAGAAAATTTCGAAGCCATTCTGTTTCTTCTGCACACTTGTCTAATGCAATGAATTCTGATTCCATTGTAGATCTGGCTATCACAGTCTGTTTTGAGGATTTCCACGATATAGCTGCACCTGCTAGTGTAAACACATAGCCACTGGTAGACTTTGAGTCTTTCATATCAGATATCCAATTAGCATCACTGTATCCTTCGACTACAGCTGGATATCTATGATAGTGCAACTCATAATTACGAGTAAAATGTAAGTACCTAAGTACTCTCACTATTGCTTTCCAGTGATCAACCCCTGGATTACTCGTATATCTGCTGAGCTTGTTTACTGTACAGGGTATATCAGGCCTTGTACAACTCGATAGGTACATCGAACTCCCGATAACTCTAGAGTATTCTACTTGAGATATACCATCTCCCTTATTCTTTGATAGGTGTAGACTCACATCTAAAGGAGTTCTAGCCACAGCAGAATCATCATTGTTGAATTTACCAAGAATCTTGTCCACATAGTGCGACTGATCAAGAATAAGTCCATCTGAACTTCTCGAGATCTTTATTCCCAGAATGACATCTGCTAGACCAATGTCTTTCATGTCAAACTTAGATTTTAGCATATTCTTGGTAGATTTCACCATTTTAATATTACTCCCGACAATCAATATGTCATCAACATAGAGACATAAAATTAATCACATGAGTGAGAGACCTTCTATTGCTTGTAACCACCAAGTTGATTAATATCATTAATTCAACTGTTATGGAACTTTAAAAGGCTTTGAAAAATTAAAGAGACATGCAAATATTGGCTGGGCCAGGTCCGCACAATTTGGTCCGGCATTCGTGTACGCAGGACACGCGGGTGCACACGAGCCAAGCTTGATTCGGATTTGATTTTCACCCCCCTCCCCCCCAGCACGTAGAGAGAGCCTCTATCCTTATAACTCTTAACCATCTACATATGAGCAATCATATATAAGCACAATTTTCCCTCTATAGCTTTCCCATATGGGACAAGCTAACTTCTCTTGATTTTCCAACACCAATGGGTGAAGTTTGAGCAACAATTTCTCATTCACCCAAGCACCATTTTAAGCATATGAATATACCATTTCGAAGTACTCACGGAAGAGTATCCGAATCATTCAATAACAACCACTAACACGAAGTGGACCATGCTTAAAATTGAGCCTCAAAATGCTTACTTATAAGCATTTTTCCAACAATCCCCCACATGAATGAAATTGGCGAAAAACGTCGAATAAAATTATTTTATAAAACATTTTATTTTGACCTAGAAGAGTTCAACGGTTCAACACCTGCATATGATAGGTATGCCTCAGCCTTTGAACCTTCCCTTGTGAAAATATATCTCATTTACTGGCTGACAGTGGACGCGATGTCATTGAACTGTACTGCCGTTCATGTAAATGAAGAACATTTATCACACAGATGTTTTACCTAACACATCTGAGTTCTCATTGTTATGCTCATTTTGGCCATGAACATCAACCAGGTTCTGCAAGAGTTTCTAAGAATTGTGCCCCGTACAATTCCCTTTGAAGCGGCCCCACTTCTCTCTCACATAGATGATTTCTTATTTAAGAGCATCTCGTAATACTCTGCTCGGATTCCCGACGCATAAGAATCATTAAAAGCCTTTGCTTAACCTCAATCCATACGAGCATCACTATTACATTTCACCATAGGAATGGACTAGAGGGTAAACCCCCCACAGTGAACCAATTATGTCTTTTACGAGTAGGTTGTCCCATTGAACCTAGATCTTGGGATCTCCAGTCAACAAGGTTTGGTTTTCCTTCGTAATAAACATTTATCAAATGGGCTTTAGTCCCATTCCCCTCGATGATTTCACAACCAACTCTCTATTTAACCCTTTGGTTAGCGGATCCGCAATGTTATCCTTTGACTTTACATAGTCAATCGAAATAACTCCAGTAGAGAGTAATTGTCTAACGGTATTGTGTCAACGACGAATATGTCTAGACTTACCATTATACATATTTTATGTGCCCTTCCAATTGCAGATTGATTATCGCAATGAATGAAAATTGCTGGTACTGGCTTAGGCCAACTTGGAATATCCTCTAGAAAATTTCGAAGCCATTATGCTTCTTCAGCACACTTTTCTAATGCAATGAATTCTGATTCCATTGTAGATCTGGCTATCACAGTCTGTTTGGAGGATTTCCACGATATAGCTGCACCTGCTAGTGTAAACACATAGCCACTGGTAGACTTTGAGTCTTTCATATCAGATATCCAATTAGCATCATTGTATCCTTCGACTACAGCTGGATATCTATGATAGTGCAACCCATAATTACAAGTAAAACGTAACTACCTAAGTACTCTCACTATTGCTTTCCAGTGATCAACCCCTGGATTACTCGTATATCTGCTGAGCTTGTTTACTGTACAGGCTATATCAGGCCTTGTTCAACTCGATAGGTACATCAAACTCCCGATAACTCTAGAGTATTCTACTTGAGATATACCATCTCCCCTATTCTTTGATAGGTGTAGACTCACATCTAAAGGAGTTCTAGCCACAGCAGAATCATCATTGTTGAATTTACCAAGAATCTTGTCCACATAGTGCGACTGATCAAGAATAAGTCCATCTGAACTTCTCGAGATCTTTATTCCCAGAATGACATCTGCTAGACCCATGTCTTTCATGTCAAACTTAGATTTTAGCATATTCTTGGTAGATTTCACCATTTTAATATTACTCCCGACAATCAATATGTCATCAACGTAGAGACATAAAATTAATCACATGAGTGGGAGACCTTCTATTGCTTGTAACAACCAAGTTGATTAATGTCATTAATTCAACTGTTATGGAACTTTAAAAGGCTTTGAAAAATTAAAGAGACATGAAAATATTGGATGGGCCAGGCCCGCACAATTTGGTCCGGCATTCGTGTACGCAGGACACGCGGGTGCACACGAGCCAAGCTTGATTCGGATTTGATTTGCACCCCCCCCCCCCCCCCACCACGTAGAGAGAGCCTCTATTCTTATAACTCTTACCCATCTACATATGAGCAATCATATATAAGCACAATTTTCCCTCTATAGCTTTCCCATATGGGACAAGCTAACTTCTCTTGATTTTCCAACACCAATGGGTGAACTTTGAGCAACAATTTCTCATTCACCCAAGCACCATTTTAAGCATATGAATATACCATTTCGAAGTACTCACGGAGGAGTATCTGAATCAATCAATAACAACCACTAACACGAAGTGGACCATGCTTAAAATTGAGCCTCAAAATGCTTACTTATAAGCATTTTTCCAACAATCCCCCACATGAATGAAATTGGCGAAAAACGTCGAATAAAATTATTTTATAAAACATTTTATTTTGACCTAGAAGAGTTCAACGGTTTAACACCTGCATAGGATAGGTATGCCTCAGCCTTTGAACCTTCCCTTGTGAAAATATATCTCATTTACTGGCTGACAGTGGACGCGATGTCATTGAACTGTACTGCCGTTCATGTAAATGGAGATCATTTATCACACAGATGTTTTACCTAACACATCTGAGTTCTCATTGTTATGCTCATTTTGGCCATGAACATCAAACTGGTTCTGCAAGAGTTTCTAAGAATTGTGCCCCGTACAATTCCCTTTGAAGCGGCCCCACTTCTCTCTCACATAGGTGATTTCTTATTTAAGAGCATCTCGTAATACTCTGCTCGGATTCCCGACGCATAAGAATCATTAAAAGTCTTTGCTTAACCTCAATCCATACGAGCTTCACTATTCCATTTCACCATAGGAATGGACTAGAGGGTAGACCCCCCCACAGTGAACCAATTATGTCTTTTACGAGTAGGTTGTCCCATTGAACCTAGATCTTGGGATCTCCAGTCAACAAGGTTGGGTTTTCCTTCGTAATAAACATTTATCTAATGGGCTTTAGTCCCATTCCCCTCGATGATTTCACAACCAACTCTCTATTTAACCCTTTGGTTAGCGGATCCGCAATGTTATCCTTTGACTTTACATAGTCAATCGAAATAACTCCAGTAGAGAGTAATTGTCTAACGGTATTGTGTCTAAGACGAATATGTCTAGACTTACCATTATACATATTGTTATGTGCCCTTCCAATTGCAGATTGATTATCGCAATGAATGCAAATTGCTAGCACTGACTTAGGCCAACTTGGAATATCCTCTAGAAAATTTCGAAGCCATTCTGCTTCTTCAGGACACTTGTCTAATGCAATGAATTCTGATTCCATTGTAGATCTGGCTATCACAGTCTGTTTGGAGGATTTCCACGATATAGCTGCACCTGCTAGTGTAAACACATAGCCACTGGTAGACTTTGAGTCTTTCATATCAGATATCCAATTAGCATCACTGTATCCTTCGACTACAGCTGGATATCTATGATAGTGCAACCCATAATTACGAGTAAAACGTAAGTACCTAAGTACTCTCACTATTGCTTTCCAGTGATCAACCCCTGGATTACTCGTATATCTGCTAAGCTTGTTTACTGTAAATGCTATATCAGGCCTTGTACAACTCGATAGGTACATCAAACTCCCGATAACTCTAGAGTATTCTACTTGAGATATACCATCTCCCCTATTCTTTGATAGGTGTAGACTCACATCTAAAGGAGTTCTAGCCACATCAGAATCATCATTTTTGAATTTACCAAGAATCTTGTCCACATAGTACGACTGATCAAGAATAAGTCCACCTGGACTTCTCGAGATCTTTATTCCCAGAATTACATCTTCTAGACCCATGTCTTTCATGTCAAACTTAGATTTTAGCATATTCTTGGTAGATTTCACCATTTTAATATTACTCCCGACAATCAATATGTCATCAACGTAGAGACATAAAATTAATCACATGAGTGGGAGACCTTCTATTGCTTGTAACCACCAAGTTGATTAATGTCATTAATTCAACTGTTATGGAACTTTAAAAGGCTTTGAAAAATTAAAGAGACATGCAAAAATTGGCTGGGCCAGGCCCGCACAAATTGGTCCGGCATTCGTGTACACAGGACACGTGAGTGCACACGAGCCAAGCTTGATTCGGATTTGATTTGCACCCCCCCCCCCCCCCCGCGCACGTAGAGAGAGCCTCTATCCTTATAACTCTTACCCATCTACATATGAGCAATCATATATAAGCACAATTTTCCCTCTATAGCTTTCCCATATGTGACAAGCTAACTTCTCTTGATTTTCCAACACCAATGGGTGAACTTTGAGCAACAATTTCTCATTCACCCAAGCACCATTTTAAGCATATGAATATACCATTTCGAAGTACTCACGGATGAGTGTCTGAATCATTCAATAACAACCACTAACACGAAGTGGACCATGCTTAAAATTGAGCCTCAAAATGCTTACTTATAAGCATTTTTCCAACAATCCCCCACATGAATGAAATTGGCGAAAAACGTCGAATAAAATTATTTTATAAAACATTTTATTTTGACCTAGAAGAGTTCAACGGTTCAACACCTGCATAGGATAGGTAGGCCTCAGCCTTTGAACCTTCCCTAATGAAAATATATCTCATTTACTGGCTGACAGTGGACGCGATGTCGTTGAACTGTACTGCCGTTCATGTAAATGGAGAACATATATCACACAGATGTTTTACCTAACACATCTGAGTTCTCATTGTTATGCTCATTTTGGCCATTAACATCAACCTGGTTCTGCAAGAGTTTCTTAGAATTGTGCACCGTACAATTCCCTTTGAAGCGGCCCCACTTCTCTCTCACATAGGTGATTTCTTATTTAAGAGCATCTCGTAATACTCTGCTCGGATTCCCGACGCATAAGAATCATTAAAAGCCTTTGCTTAACCTCAATCCATACGAGCATCACTATTCCATTTCACCATAGGAATGTACTAGAGGGTAAACCCCCCACAGTGAACCAATTATGTCTTTTACGAGTAGGTTGTCCCATTGAACATAGATCTTGGGATCTCCAGTCAACAAGGTTGGGTTTTCCTTCGTAATAAACATTTATCTAATGGGCTTTAGTCTCATTCCCCTCGATGATTTCACAACCAACTCTTTATTTAACCCTTTGGTTAGCGGATCCACAATGTTATCATTTGACTTTACATAGTCAATCGAAATAACTCCAGTAGAGAGTAATTATCTAACGGTATTGTGTCTACGACGAATATGTCTAGACTTACCATTATACATATTGTTATGTGCCCTTCCAATTACAGATTGATTATTGCAATGAATGCAAATTACTGGCACTGGCTTAGGCCAACTTGGAATATCCTCTAGAAAATTTCGAAGCCATTCTGCTTCTTCAGCACACTTGTCTAATGCAATGAATTCTGATTCCATTGTAGATCTGGCTATCACAGTCTGTTTGGAGGATTTCCACGATATAGCTGCACCTGCTAGTGTAAACACATAGCCACTGGTAGACTTTGAGTCTTTCATATCAGATATCCAATTAGCATCACTGTATCCTTCGACTATAGCTGGATATCTATGATAGTGCAACCCATAATTACGAGTAAAACGTAAGTACCTAAGTACTCTCACTATTGCTTTCCATTGATCAACCCCTGGATTACTCGTATATCTGCTGAGCTTGTTTACTGTACAGGCTATATCAGGCCTTGTACAACTCGATAGGTACATCAAACTCCCGATAACTCTAGAGTATTCTACTTGAGATATACCATCTCTCATATTCTTTTATAGGTGTAGACTCACATCTAAAGGAGTTCTAGCCACAGCAGAATCATCATTGTTGAATTTACCAAGAATCTTGTCCACATAGTGCGACTGATCAAGAGTAAGTCCATCTGAACTTCTCGAGATCTTTATTCCCAGAATGACATCTGCTAGACCCATGTCTTTCATGTCAAACTTAGATTTTAGCATATTCTTGGTAGATTTCACCATTTTAATATTACTCCCGACAATCAATATGTCATCAACGTAGAGACATAAAATTAATCACATGAGTGGGAGACCTTCTATTGCTTGTAACCACCAAGTTGATTAATGTCATTAATTCAATTGTTATGGAACTTTAAAAGGCTTTGAAAAATTAAAGAGACATGCAAAAATTGGCTGGGTCAGGCCCGCACAATTTGGTCCGGCATTCGTGTACGTAGGACACGCGGGTGCACACGAGCCAAGCTTTATTCGGATTTGATTTGCACCCCCCCCCCCCCCCCCCCCGCGCACGTAGAGAGAGCCTATATCCTTATAACTCTTACCCATCTACATATGGGAAATCATATATAAGCACAATTTTCCCTCTATAGCTTTCCCATATGGGACAAGCTAACTTCTCTTGATTTTCCAACACCAATGGTCGAACTTTGAGCAACAATTTCCCATTCACCCAAGCACCATTTTAAGCATATGAATATACCATTTCGAAGTACTCACAGAGGAGTATCCGAATCATTCAATAACAACCACTAACACGAAGTGGACCATGCTTAAAATTGAGCCTCAAAATGCTTACTTATAAGCATTTTTCCAACAATCCCCCACGTGAATGAAATTGGCGAAAAACGTCGAATAAAATTATTTTATAAAACATTTTATTTTGACCTAGAAGAGTTCAACGGTTCAACACCTGCATGGGATAGGTAGGCCTCAGCCTTTGAACCTTCCCTTGTGAAAATATATCTCATTTACTGGCTGACAGTGGACGCGATGTCATTGAACTGTACTGCCGTTCATGTAAATGGAGAACATATATCACACAGATGTTTTACCTAACACATCTGAGTTCTCATTGTTATGCTCATTTTGGCCATGAACATCAACCTGGTTCTGCAAGAGTTTCTAAGAATTGTGCCCCGTACAATTCCCTTTGAAGCAGCCCCACTTCTCTCTCACATAGGTGATTTCTTATTTAAGAGCATCTCGTAATACTCTGCTCGGATTCCCGACGCATAAGAATCATAAAAAGCCTTTGTTTAACCTCAATCCATACGAGCATCACTATTCCATTTCACCATAGGAATGGACTAGAGGGTACACCCCCCACAGTGAACCAATTATGTCTTTTACGAGTAGGTTGTCCCATTGAACCTAGATCTTGGGATCTCCAGTCAACAAGGTTGGGTTTTCCTTCGTAATAAACATTTATCTAATGGGCTTTAGTCCCATTCCCCTCGATGATTTCACAACCAACTCTCTATTTAACCCTTTGGTTAGCGGATCCGCAATGTTATCATTTGACTTTACATAGTCAATCGAAATAACTCCAGTAGAGAGTAATTGTCTAACGGTATTGTGTCTACGACGAATATGTCTAGACTTACCATTATACATATTGTTATGTGCCCTTCCAATTGCAGATTGATTATCGCAATGAATGCAAATTGCTGGAACTGGCTTAGGCCAACTTGGAATATCCTCTAGAAAATTTCGAAGCCATTCTGCTTCTTCAGCACACTTGTCTAATGCAATGAATTCTGATTCCATTGTAGATCTGGCTATCACAGTCTGTTTGGAGGATTTCCACGATATAGCTGCACTTGCTAGTGTAAACACATAGCCACTGGTAGACTTTGAGTCTTTCATATCAGATATCCAATTAGCATCACTGTATCATTCGACTACAGCTGGATATCTATGATAGTGCAACCCATAATTACGAGTAAAACATAAGTACCTGAGTACTCTCACAATTGCTTTCCAGTGATCAACCCCTAGATTACTCGTATATCTGCTGAGCTTGTTTACTGTACAGGCTATATCAGGCCTTGTACAACTCGATAGGTACATCAAACTCCCGATAACTCTAGAGTATTCTACTTGAGATATACCATTTCCCCTATTCTTTGATAGGTGTAGACTCACATCTAAAAGAGTTTTAGCCACAGCAGAATCATCATTGTTGAATTTACCAAGAATCTTGTCCACATAGTGCGACTGATCAAGAATAAGTCCATCTGAACATCTCGAGATCTTTATTCCCAGAATGACATCTGCTAGACCCATGTCTTTCATGTCAAACTTAGATTTTAGCATATTCTTGGTAGATTTCACCATTTTAATATTACTCCCGACAATGAATATGTCATCAACGTAGAGACATAAAATTAATCACATGAGTGGGAGACCTTCTATTGCTTGTAACCACCAAGTTGATTAATGTCATTAATTCAACTGTTATGGAACTTTAAAAGGCTTTGAAAAATTAAAGAGACATGAAAAAATTGGTTGGGCCAGGCCCGCACAATTTGGTCCGGCATTCGTGTACGCAGGACACGCGGGTGCACACGAGCCAAGATTTATTCGGATTTGATTTGCACCCCCCCCCCCCCCGCGCACGTAGTGAGAGCCTCTATCCTTATAACTCTTACCCATCTACATATGAGCAATCATATATAAGCACAATTTTCCCTCTATAGCTTCCCCATATGGGACAAGCTAACTTCTCTTGATTTTCCAACACCAATGGGTGAACTTTGAGCAACAATTTCTCATTCACCCAAGCACCATTTTAAGCATATGAATATACCATTTCGAAGTACTCACGGAGGAGTATCCGAATCATTCAATAACAACTACTAACACGAAGTGGACCATGCTTAAAATTAAGCCTCAAAATGCTTACTTATAAGCATTTTTCCAACAATCCCCCACATGAATGAAATTGGCGAAAAACGTCGAATAAAATTATTTTATAAAACATTTTATTTTGACCTATAAGATTTCAACGGTTCAACACCTGCATAGGATAGGTAGGCCTCAGCCTTTGAACCTTCCCTTGTGAAAATATATCTCATTTACTGGCTGACAGTGGACGCGATGTCATTGAACTGTACTGCTGTTCATGTAAATGGAGAACATATATCACACAGATGTTTTACCTAACACATCTGAGTTCTCATTGTTATGCTCATTTTGGCCATGAACATCAACCTGGTTCTGCAAGAGTTTCTAAGAATTGTGCCCCGTACAATTCCCTTCGAAGCGGCCCCACTTCTCTCTCACATAGGTGTTTTCTTATTTAAGAGCATCTCGTAATACTCTGCTCGGATTCCCGACGCATAGAAATCATTAAAAACCTTTGCTTAACCTCAATCCATACGAGCATCACTATTCCATTTCACCATAGGAATGGACTAGAGGGTAAACCCCCCACAGTGAACCAATTATGTCTTTTACGAGTAGGTTGTCCCATTGAACCTAGATCTTGGGATCTCCAGTCAACAAGGTTGGGTTTTCCTTCGTAATAAACATTTATCTAATGGGCTTTAGTCTCATTCCCCTCGATGATTTCACAACCAACTCTTTATTTAACCCTTTGGTTAGCGGATCCACAATGTTATCATTTGACTTTACATAGTCAATCGAAATAACTCCAGTAGAGAGTAATTGTCTAACGGTATTGTGTCTACGACGAATATGTCTAGACTTACCATTATACATATTGTTATGTGCCCTTCCAATTGCAGATTGATTATCGCAATGAATGCAAATTGCTGGCACTGGCTTAGGCCAACTTGGAATATCCTCTAGAAAATTTCGAAGCCATTCTGCTTCTTCAGCACACTTGTCTAATGCAATGAATTCTGATTCCATTGTAGATCTGGCTATCACAGTCTGTTTGGAGGATTTCCACGATATAGCTGCACCTGCTAGTGTAAACACATAGCCACTGGTAGACTTTGAGTCTTTCATATCAGATATCCAATTAGCATCACTGTATCCTTCGACTACAGCTGGATATCTATGATAGTGCAACCCATAATTACGAGTAAAACGTAAGTACCTAAGTACTCTCACTATTGCTTTCCATTGATCAACCCCTGGATTACTCGTATATCTGCTGAGCTTGTTTACTGTACAGGCTATATCAGGCCTTGTACAACTCGATAGGTACATCAAACTCCCGATAACTCTAGAGTATTCTACTTGAGATATACCATTTCCCCTATTCTTTGATAGGTGTAGACTCACATCTAAAAGAGTTCTAGCCACAGCAGAATCATCATTGTTGAATTTACCAAGAATCTTGTCCACATAGTGCGACTGATCAAGAATAAGTCCATCTGAACTTCTCGAGATCTTTATTCCCAGAATGACATCTGCTAGACCCATGTCTTTTATGTCAAACTTAGATTTTAGCATATTCTTGGTAGATTTCACCATTTTAATATTACTCCCGACAATCAATATGTCATCAACGTAGAGACATAAAATTAATCACATGAGTGGGAGACCTTCTATTGCTTGTAACCACCAAGTTGATTATGTCATTAATTCAACTGTTATGGAACTTTAAAAGGCTTTGAAAAATTAAAGAGACATGCAAAAATTGCTGGGTCAGGCCCGCACAATTTGGTCCGGCATTCGTGTACGTAGGACACGCGGGTGCACACGAGCCAAGCTTTATTCGGATTTGATTTGCACCCCCCCCCCCCCCCGTGCACGTAGAGAGAGCCTATATCCTTATAACTCTTACCCATCTACATATGGGCAATCATATATAAGCACAATTTTCCCTCTATAGCTTTCCCATATGGGACAAGCTAACTTCTCTTGATTTTCCAACACCAATGGTCGAACTTTGAGCAACAATTTCCCATTCACCCAAGCACCATTTTAAGCATATGAATATACCATTTCGAAGTTATCACAGAGGAGTATCCGAATCATTCAATAAACACTACCACTAACACGAAGTGGACCATGCTTAAAATTGAGCCTCAAAATGCTTACTTATAAGCATTTTTCCAACAATCCCCCACGTGAATGAAATTGGCGAAAAACGTCGAATAAAATTATTTTATAAAACATTTTATTTTGACCTAGAAGAGTTCAACGGTTCAACACCTGCATGGGATAGGTAGGCCTCAGCCTTTGAACCTTCCCTTGTGAAAATATATCTCATTTACTGGCTGACAGTGGACGCGATGTCATTGAACTGTACTGCCGTTCATGTAAATGGAGAACATATATCACACAGATGTTTTACCTAACACATCTGAGTTCTCATTGTTATGCTCATTTTGGCCATGAACATCAACCTGGTTCTGCAAGAGTTTCTAAGAATTGTGCCCCGTACAATTCCCTTTGAAGCAGCCCCACTTCTCTCTCACATAGGTGATTTCTTATTTAAGAGCATCTCGTAATACTCTGCTCGGATTCCCGACGCATAAGAATCATTAAAAAGCCTTTGTTTAACCTCAATCCATACGAGCATCACTATTCCATTTCACCATAGGAATGGACTAGAGGGTAAACCCCCCACAGTGAACCAATTATGTCTTTTACGAGTAGGTTGTCCCATTGAACCTAGATCTTGGGATCTCCAGTCAACAAGGTTGGGTTTTCCTTCGTAATAAACATTTATCTAATGGGCTTTAGTCTCATTCCCCTCGATGATTTCACAACCAACTCTCTATTTAACCCTTTGGTTAGCGGATCCGCAATGTTATCATTTGACTTTACATAGTCAATCGAAATAACTCCAGTAGAGAGTAATTGTCTAACGGTATTGTGTCTACGACGAATATGTCTAGACTTACCATTATACATATTTTATGTGCCCTTCCAATTGCAGATTGATTATCGCAATGAATGTAAATTGCTGGCACTGGCTTAGGCCAACTTGGAATATCCTCTAGAAAATTTCGAAGCCATTCTGCTTCTTCAGCACACTTGTCTAATGCAATGAATTCTGATTCCATTGTAGATCTGGCTATCACAGTCTGTTTGGAGGATTTCCACGATATAGCTGCACTTGCTAGTGTAAACACATAGCCACTGGTAGACTTTGAGTCTTTCATATCAGATATCCAATTAGCATCACTGTATCATTCGACTACAGCTGGATATCTATGATAGTGCAACCCATAATTACGAGTAAAACATAAGTACCTGAGTACTCTCACAATTGCTTTCCAGTGATCAACCCCTAGATTACTCGTATATCTGCTGAGCTTGTTTACTGTACAGGCTATATCAGGCCTTGTACAACTCGATAGGTACATCAAACTCCCGATAACTCTAGAGTATTCTACTTGAGATATACCATTTCCCCTATTCTTTGATAGGTGTAGACTCACATCTAAAAGAGTTTTAGCCACAGCAGAATCATCATTGTTGAATTTACCAAGAATCTTGTCCACATAGTGCGACTGATCAAGAATAAGTCCATCTGAACATCTCGAGATCTTTATTCCTAGAATGACATCTGCTAGACCCATGTCTTTCATGTCAAACTTAGATTTTAGCATATTCTTGGTAGATTTCACCATTTTAATATTACTCCCGACAATGAATATGTCATCAACGTAGAGACATAAAATTAATCACATGAGTGGGAGACCTTCTATTGCTTGTAACCACCAAGTTGATTAATGTCATTAATTCAACTGTTATGGAACTTTAAAAGGCTTTGAAAAATTAAAGAGACATGAAAAAATTGGTTGGGCCAGGCCCGCACAATTTGGTCCGGCATTCGTGTACGCAGGACACGCGGGTGCACACGAGCCAAGATTTATTCGGATTTGATTTGCACCCCCCCCCCCCCCCGCGCACGTAGTGAGAGCCTCTATCCTTATAACTCTTACCCATCTACATATGAGCAATCAAATATAAGCACAATTTTCCCTCTATAGCTTCCCCATATGGGACAAGCTAACTTCTCTTGATTTTCCAACACCAATGGGTGAACTTTGAGCAACAATTTCTCATTCACCCAAGCACCATTTTAAGCATATGAATATACCATTTCGAAGTACTCACGGAGGAGTATCCGAATCATTCAATAACAACTACTAACACGAAGTGGACCATGCTTAAAATTAAGCCTCAAAATGCTTACTTATAAGCATTTTTCCAACAATCCCCCACATGAATGAAATTGGCGAAAAACGTCGAATAAAATTATTTTATAAAACATTTTATTTTGACCTATAAGATTTCAACGGTTCAACACCTGCATAGGATAGGTAGGCCTCAGCCTTTGAACCTTCCCTTGTGAAAATATATCTCATTTACTGGCTGACAGTGGACGCGATGTCATTGAACTGTACTGTCGTTCATGTAAATGGAGAACATATATCACACAGATTGTTTTACCTAACACATCTGAGTTCTCATTGTTATGCTCATTTTGGCCATGAACATCAACCTGGTTCTGCAAGAGTTTCTAAGAATTGTGCCCCGTACAATTCCCTTCGAAGCGGCCCCACTTCTCTCTCACATAGGTGTTTTCTTATTTAAGAGCATCTCGTAATACTCTGCTCGGATTCCCGACGCATAGGAATCATTAAAAACCTTTGCTTAACCTCAATCCATACGAGCATCACTATTCCATTTCACCATAGGAATGGACTAGAGGGTAAACCCCCCACAGTGAACCAATTATGTCTTTTACGAGTAGGTTGTCCCATTGAACCTAGATCTTGGGATCTCCAGTCAACAAGGTTGGGTTTTCCTTCGTAATAAACATTTATCTAATGGGCTTTAGTCTCATTCCCCTCGATGATTTCACAACCAACTCTTTATTTAACCCTTTGGTTAGCGGATCCAAAATGTTATCATTTGACTTTACATAGTCAATCGAAATAACTCCAGTAGAGAGTAATTGTCTAACGGTATTGTGTCTACGACGAATATGTCTAGACTTACCATTATACATATTGTTATGTGCCCTTCCAATTGCAGATTGATTATCGCAATGAATGTAAATTGCTGGCACTGGCTTAGGCCAACTTGGAATATCCTCTAGAAAATTTCGAAGCCATTCTGCTTCTTCAGCACACTTGTCTAATGCAATGAATTCTGATTCCATTGTAGATCTGGCTATCACAGTCTGTTTGGAGGATTTCCACGATATAGTTGCACCTGCTAGTGTAAACACATAGCCACTGGTAGACTTTGAGTCTTTCATATCAGATATCCAATTAGCATCACTGTATCCTTCGACTACAGCTGGATATCTATGATAGTGCAACCCATAATTACGAGTAAAACGTAAGTACCTAAGTACTCTCATTATTGCTTTCCAGTGATCAACCCCTGGATTACTCGTATATCTGCTGAGCTTGTTTACTGTACAGGCTATATCAGGCCTTGTACAACTCGATAGGTACATCAAACTCCCGATAACTCTAAAGTATTCTACTTGAGATATACCATCTCCCATATTCTTTGATAGGTGTAGACTCACATCTAAAGGAGTTCTAGCCACAGCAGAATCATCATTGTTGAATTTACCAAGAATCTTGTCCACATAGTGCGACTGATCAAGAATAAGTCCATCTGAACTTCTCGAGATCTTTATTCCCAGAATGACATCTGCTAGACCCATGTCTTTTATGTCAAACTTAGATTTTAGCATATTCTTGGTAGATTTCACCATTTTAATATTACTCCCGACAATCAATATGTCATCAACGTAGAGACATAAAATTAATCACATGAGTGGGAGACCTTCTATTACTTGTAACCACCAAGTTGATTAATGTCATTAATTCAACTGTTATGGAACTTTAAAAGGCTTTGAAAAATTAAAGAGACATGCAAAAATTGGCTGGGCCAGGCCCGCCCAATTTGGTCCGGCATTCTTGTACGCAGGACACGCGGGTGCACACGAGCCAAGCTTTATTCGGATTTGATTTGCACCCCCCCCCCCCCCGCGCGCACGTAGAGAGAGCCTCTATCCTTATAACTCTTACCCATCTACATATGAGCAATCATATATAAGCACAATTTTCCCTCTATAGCTTTCCCATATGGGACAAGCTAACTTCTCTTGATTTTCCAACACTAATGGGTGAACCTGTCTCCAGTGTAAGCCTGTTTCCTTGTTGAATTGAGACGTTTCCCAAGTAGAATGATCCGTCACGTAATTGAAAAAAAAAAACAAAAATTCATTTTACGATTAGAAAAATTGCACCAACAATTTCCTGCCCTCCATTAATGGCGAAAAATAAAATTAATTTTGTAATTTAATATATTTTCTTATACATTTTGTCACAAAAAAAAAATTTAAAAATTATCATTTTTTCATATGATAAATAACTGAAGTTCACTCTATCTATGAAATTTTGAAATCGCCTTTTTTATATGTAATTTCAAATTTGTTTAACTTTCCATTTTCATAAGGTGAATTAAACTGATAATTTGGATATTTTTACTATTTTATAAAATTAAAAAAATTAAAAAAGAAAACGATTTGTAAGTAAAATGAACTTACCTTAAATTAATGTACTAATATTTATTTTAGCCACCCATAAAATTAAATGTCTCGGCCATGAATCATATCGCTCTAATCGATAGCCGTCTCTCCATATGAACTGCATGCTAGTATACGTGGAAGGGATATGACCTCCTTAATTAGATGATTACTATGCATGCATTTTATGATACATATGCTTATATTTTACGAATCACTCACAAGAATCGTAACACAGTAATAATATCCACAGATTGTTGAATTTGATCACAAATTCGTTCGTCACACAAATCAATCGATCAATCAAGAAGCAAGATTTTACCGTGGTTCGCCGGAAAAATTCCCGACTACATCCACGTTGAACTCCGGAACAAGGAGCTCGTTGCACTAATCAATTTCAAAATTACACAAGAATCTTGAATCAGTTTACAAACAATAATTTCCCCAATCTCTCAATAAACCCTAATCTCTAAAAGTGTCAATCTCTCAAATTCCCAATTGAAGATTACACTAACTTGGACTAGGAACAAGGCTTAACACTTAGCCAAATAAAAGGAGAAAATTATGTAAACAATTAAAAATGAAAACCTTAACTAATTCTCAACCTAAGCACCCTTTATATATGATTGGCAAATTGAAGTAATTGGGACAACGACTAGGATTGCGCCACGTGTCCCTTATCCAACGGATGATAAGGCTTCACATTTTACAATCTCCACCTTGAAGCCCAAAAAACATCCATCACTCCCAATCATACACAATAACACATTAAGGTCAAGATAGCACAACAAACTCACCTACTTCCATCATCGATCATGTCGGCATCAATCTTACCACTGGAGATAATTTCCCGCACAAAATGATACTTCACATCCACATGCTTGGTTCTCTCATGATGTACTGGATTCTTGCTCAGATGTATTGCACTCTGACTGTCAGAATACACAACTGTCTTACCATGCAACTGTTGTATTTCGGTTAAGATACCCTGAAGCCAAATTGCTTCCTTGAACACATCAGTTATGGCTATATACTCCGCTTCGGTAGTTGAGAGTGTGACCAACGGTTGCAGGCTTGACTTCCAGCTGATGCAATTTCCACCAAGTGTGAAATAGTAAGCTGTGGTTGACTTTCTCGAGTCTCTGTCACCTGCAAAATCAGAATCAACATACCCTACCAAATCTAAAGCGTTAGATTTGTTAAAACATAAGCCATAATCAATAGTCGTATTCAAGTATCTTAACAACCATTGTAAAGCACTCCAGTGTGCTCCACCTGGATTAGACATAAACCTACTTAATAAAGATACAGCATAAGACAAGTCAGGTCTAGTACTAATCATGGCATACATCACAGAACCTATAGCATTTGCATAAGGTACATTTTCCATTTTAATCACCTCAGGTCTAGTACTAAGAGAAGACATCTCCTCTTCCATAGCCGCTTCCCATTCAAGTTTATGGGTAGACTTTAATGCCTCTCCTAAGCTAGCAGGCTCAATCCCATTAATTTCATGACTTGATATTAATGCACAGAAATATAAATCATTAGTTGAGTAATCATACCTGGTAGGAGGCCTTACATGCCTCCTACTTCTGTCTCTCGCTAGCTGGTAGTTGGCCAATGTGTCTTGTGGTGTTTCATCATGCTGCTCAGTTTGATCCAGTTGATCTACTGTGTCCTCTTCACTTTGTTCTTGTATATCTGCTACTTCATTTCTGTTTTCCAACGGACTATTTCTCCTGGGCTGGGTGTCCTCAGATGTCTCCGTGCCTGACATGTCACCAACTTGCTCAACGGTCCTTGATGTCCCAGGCTCCACCTGCATCTGAGCTCCACCTGCAAGATCAAAATCTGCTAGATCCTTTTCTAAGGCACTTGCATTCTTGTTAGTAGATTTACAAGGAAAACAAAGTTCATTGAATATAACATCCCGACTAACTATGACTTTGACTCCAGGTGACTCCCTTTCCCATAACCTATACCCTTTTGTCCCTTCTTGATATCCTAGGAAAACACACTTGATAGACCTCGGTTCAAGTTTACCTATGGACTGGTGAGCATAAGCTTCACAACCAAACACTCTAAGGTGGGCAAGCTTATGAGCCCTACCAGACCAGATCTCTTTTGGGTTCTTAAACTAAACGGAACTATTAGGGCTAAGGTTAATCAAATGAGTAGCAGTATTGAGGGCTTCACCCCAAAAGGCCCTCAGAAGTTCGGAAGAAAATAAAAGACATATGATCTTTTCTAATAATGTTCTATTCATTCTTTCCGCAACTCCATTCTGTTGAGGGGTGTTTCTAACAGTCCTATGTCTCAGGATACCCTCACTAGTACAGTATTGATCAAACTCAGTATTACAAAATTCTAAGCCATTATCAGTTCTCAAGACTTTTACTTTGTTACTAGTTTGATTTTCTACTAACACTTTCCATTCTTTAAATTTAGTCAAAGTTTCATCCTTTGATTTTAGTAAGAATGTCCATACCTTCCTACTGTATCATCAACAATAGAGAGGAATATTTCTTACCCCCATGAGTCTGGACCTTTGCTGGTCCCCGCAAATCACAATGTAGATACTCCAGACTCGCCTTTGACAAGTGAACTCCAGTTGGGAAGCTCTGTCTGTGCTGTTTGCCCAACACACAGATCTCACAAAACTCAAGTGGCTTCAACTGGTCCTTTCCAAATTGTCCCTGCTTGCTGAGTACCTGCATTCCTTTCTGGCCTATATGGCCAAGTCTCAAGTGTCATATATTAGTCATATCAACATTAGAAGTTAAAGCATAAATGAGTTTTTCCGAGAATACATGTTGGCCATTTAGAACATACAATCTGTTTCTTTTTATACCAGGTAGGATTAGTTTATTACCCTTATATATGTGCATGTTTCCTTTGTGTGCTTTATAAGTGAAACCTAATTCATCTAGTGTTCCTAATGATATCAGGTTTCGTTTCAGGTCAGGTACATATCTAACGTCAGTAAGTATCATAACTTTACCATCATGGAGTTTAAGTGTTATGTCCCATACTCCCTGTATCCTACAAGTATTGTCATTACCCATATACACTGTGCCCTGGTCAGAATTTCTAAAGTTGACAAACCAGTCCCTATACGGACTCATGTGAAAGGAACACCCGGAGTCCAGAATCCATTCTCTACTAATGTGATCACTAGACACGGTCAATGCCTCAGATAGGCACATCGACCCCTGTTCGGCAGCCACAGTAGCGCTGCCTTCATTTTTCTGTTCCCTAATGATCTTATAACAATTCCTTTTAAGGTGTCACATCTTTCCACAGTGATAGCACTTCTTGTCACTATTCTTATTCTTATCATGTTTATTCTTTTTCTTCCCTTTAGGTTCTTGGTTATTAGTCTGATGATTATTCGGACCATTATATTTCCTTTCATTTTTTCCTTTCACGAATAAGTTCGCTCCACCTCTCCTACTGGTTCTAAGTTCTAGCTCTCTAGCCCTTATACCAGATATCACCAAGTCTAGCCTAGGTACAACTCATGTGTACTGTAGAGAGTTCTTAACGACACTATATTCTTCAGGAAGTGCATTTAATAGGATCATAGATTCGCTAGAGTCTCCTAGGGCATGGTCAGTTCCTTTAAGGATTTGAGTCATTTTCGTGAATTCATCCAAATTATCATCTATCGACTTATTTGTGTCCATCTTGTAATTAAACAAATTTTCTTTTAAGAACACTAAATTTGGAGCATAAACAACAGAATAAAGAGATTCGAGTTTACCCCAGAGTTGAATGGCAGTGTCCATTCCATCAACCTTCCTGATGACCGAAGCTCCCAAGTGGAGGAAGATCAAGTTGTACGCCTCTTCCAGGATTTCGTCATTCGCTTCCTTTTCCATCTTTGGCAACTTTTTTGGATCCGGTACCAGTGCCAAAGCCACCTTATGGTGGGAAAGCATAACTTTCATTTTCTTCTTCCATGTGGTGAAATCTCCATTTCCGCCAAATATGCCGATGTCGAGTCTCATGGTCGACATTTTTGTTTCCTTTGACCCAGACACTTAATCGGCAACTCAGAGACTTGCTTACCCAAACACCAATAGGCTATACACACCTAACTGACTTAGCACAGTCGGCAATTCACAATTAATCATTTCAAACCAGCTTCAACAGAGATTCAATACCCAAACAACAAAGCCCCAATCACCCAACGCAACTAAGCCTTCATTACCCAGACTTTCAATTTGCGTCGCCTAAACTCCTTTCAAATTTCAACACAGTGTTACTCACCCCAAATAGCAATCGGCTATACACTTCACGGCCAGTCTGCCCAAACCACATGCCTTAATTCGAAGAGCTTATGAGTTTAACAGGCCACTCAGTCTTTCTCGGCTACGTAGGATCTTGGAAGTGCAATTTAATCCAAGAATCACAGCTACTGAGTAATTGATTTTGCAACCTGGAAGTCTTGATTGGCAAAATAAACCTTTAATTTTGTTCGGCAAACCTAGGGTCTTTATTGCAGCAACCCAGAAACTCACTTTGATCAGTTCGGCAGTGACCTGTTCGATTCTGATGAATCTTGATCTTTGATTACCTGAATCGGCAGCTTGAAGGGTCTTGTTCTTGGCAGTGTTCTTTGATTTTCTTGCTTTCGTCTGTGGCTTCAATCTTGCACTCGATTTTAGTAGATTTAGGTTCTTGATCTGATCTTGATCGATGATGGCTTGACAGATTTAGGTTTTCTTGTTTGGCCCACAAAGAGAGACTTGATCTTCTGTTTGATCTTGTTCTCACGATTCCAACTTTCGGCCCACTGGATTTTTTTAATTCCAAAAGCTCTGATACCAATTGTTGAATTTGATCACAAATTCGTTCGTCACACAAATCAATCGATCAATCAAGAAGCAAGATTTTACCGTGGTTCGCCGGAAAAATTTCCGACTACATCCACGTTGAACTCCGGAACAAGGAGCTCGCTGCACTAATCAATTTCAAGATTACACAAGAATCTTGAATCCGTTTACAAACAATAATTTCCCCAATCTCTCAATAAACCCTAATCTCTAAAAGTGTCAATCTCTCAAATTCCCAATTGAAGATTACACTAACTTGGACTAGGAACAAGGCTTAACACTTAGCCAAATAAAAGGAGAAAATTATGTAAACAATTAAAAATGAAAACCTTAACTAATTCTCAATCTAAGCACCCTTTATATATGATTGGCAAATTGAAGTAATTGGGACAACGGCAAGGATTGCGCCACGTGTCCCTTATCCAACGGATATAAGGCTTCACATTTTACAATAGATATTGTCGGTTGGGTCCCAAAAATTTGTCTTAAATAAGAGCTTTAAAATGCAAATTAGTTATATTTTGTTGTTTATTTTTTATTCTAAAAATCTATCTCCAAATTTATCCCAAATATAAACATTAATTTTTTTTTAAGAATTTATTTTTTCAGCTCAAAATTAATTCTAAATTTAACCCAAACATAAACTAACATTAAGATTCATTATATTTTGATTAACAAAACGAATACGAATCCATCACATTTTGATTCGATCCATTTAGGATTCGATAAAAATTCAATTCATTAATTCATTTTGTCACCTCTATTATTACACAGACCACACTCCCATAACATTGTGACAATAACAAAGTATCAAACCAAGGAATATTGGCATAATATGATACATTAATTGATATCAAGATATTATTATCTATGATTACTTTTGATCAGTAAAAAAACGATTGAGTTGACGATTATGAGCCTAATCAAGCAATTAAGCATCACATCAGAACAGTAATTGTAATCAAATTTGACGTGTAACGACTCCCACATGTTTTCTTGTGAATTCACAATTTCGAAGAATATGGGGCCGAGAGTTGCATCAATGAATTTAGTCCCCAAAAGCCAATTTATGTTCAACTGAGCCTTATCATCAGTTCAAAGGAATGCTTGTATCCCGTGACATTTAACCATTTAGTCGTAAATAGATTTGAATTTGCCCATTTTCAAATAGCGATTTGAATAGGTCTTTTTTCAAATAGCGATTTGAATATGTTCAATTTTGACAGTTTTAAACTGATATTGAGTGCTAATAGGCTTTTAGTCCAGTGATGACCCATGTTCTCTGGAGAGCATGAGTTCAGTCCGTGCACCTATTCTATTTTTCTCAAATTAAGAGTAGTATAGATTTCGAAATAGTGAGAATACGCTTCGATTTATAAGAATTATTACCGAATAATAACATCGGTATATTATTAATTTATTACATTTTCTTAAATAAGGTGAAAAATGATCTCTATTCATAATATCTTAACTACTGACCGTTAAATTGTTTAGTCTTTTTCACCATAAATGAATAATTTTTCAATCATGAGAAATATCAACTTATCTTTCCCGATTAATTTTCAATTAATCCCTGATTATTTCTGATTAATCGCACCAATTTCTAATTAAAGGGCGCAGGTATCATGTGAGGAACATGTACATGCACGCTAATACTTTTAAATATACCCCCATGAACATGTTTGAATAAGCTTTGTTCCTTCAATTTTAACTATTTAAACGTATATTATCTTTCGAATACAAATCTTGATACTTTAAACAAATTGAATATAATTTATTATATTTTTATTCGATTCATTTAAGATTCGAAACAAATTTGATTTTTAATTCGTGTTACCATCCCTAAATTGATAAGAACTAGAGATTCAACGTACAAATAAAAGAATAAATAAAGAACAATTTTCTTTGATAAATAAATACAGATACCTATCAAAAGATAAAATAGTTATAAAAAAAAAAAAGTGTTATATTATTGGCTCTCTAATAAGAGATTCCACATTTTAATAAGATGACAAAAATAATACATATTTAAATATAACGTAATGTATTCAAATCTGTTTTTTTAATTTTTTTTTTTTTTTTATGAAATCCCTCATTATAAAATGATTCATATCAAAATGAATCTGGCGTCTTCAAAGGAAATTTTTTTTTTTCCTGAAATTTATTGAAATAACTGCAAAACGAAAAAAAAAGTGTTGACGGCTGATTTTAGTCTCGGGAGCAGTTTCAAGATAATCCTCCCGAGACAACCCTCCTTCAACCTTGAATTTGTTTGGTTATGGGAGACTAAAATCAAATGTAGCAAAAATGCCAGAAAAACACAAAGATCGATAAAGAGTATTAAATGTGGTTCGGCGGAGCAAGTCCAGCCTACGTCCACGGGCACAAAGTGGGGGGGGGGGGGGGGGGGGGGGGTGGCTTTTTATTACCAAAACGAGCTCGGTTTGTGGTTTTTTTTTTTTACAAGTAATGTTCATCTTTTCTTTGTTACAAATTTTGCTATTAATTTCGCTCTCCCTACAAATGAAATTAACTCTCCTTTATATACTCAAGGAGTTACAACACTATTCCCTTGCTTCCATGTCGTCACCCACGTGAACTTCCGGTTGATTGACGGGTTCTCTGCCCCAAAACTGTCTTCGCCGAAAGCAAACCTGCCACCTGACGGTTTGTCACATCAACCTGTTTTGTGCACTGCCACACGCAACATATCTAAACCAGTCTGTAAAGAGCTTTCAAATATTGGTAAGTGTCAGAGGGAAAAGTCTAAACTACTACCCCAGTCACATGCCGGTCTTCCAGAGGTCGGAAAGATGATATGTCGAACTACCCAAACTGCTACCGTCCTGATCCTGAATATCTGGGCTCATCCGCTTGTTCCCGGAGATAGAGTAAAACCAAACCGAGCTGCCGGTCTACTGTGGTCGGCCTCGGCTCTGGTGCTGTCGGTCTTTAAAATCTGCTCCATGTTGTGTCCTATGATCGGCCAGATCCGAGAAGGAAGCGATCAGACTCTCTTAATGTCTGAGATTGACCAATACCTCTGAACATCTGATCCTCCAAAAGTGGGAAATTCCCTCTCTGCCCTTTCCGAGCTGTTCAATTACCTTAGCTGCAGAAATCCCCATCAACAAAAAGTATAAATATTTATTGTGTAATACGGCAATGTGACTTCCTGAGAGTGCGTTTCTGGTAAGAATTTGGGATAGTCGGAAGTTTTACATGCGTTTAAATCTTAGATGATTTCACACTTACCCCATGGCATTCTTTTGGGTCCAGCTCCTAGCAGTTAATTCGAACTTTGCCTTGTCTGTCTTGCACATATGAGCAATTTCTGGCACCAGAGGGTCTTCAGCAGCGAGCAAATTCGAGAGCAATACCTGAAAGATGAAACAACCAAAAGGGGAGACTGAAAATCTATTTGTTATTATTATTTATTACTTTTAATTGCAATTGACATTGATGATGCACCTAATTGAGATTTAACATGCAACTTGTATGCAAATGGCACACTTAAAGAACTTGAATGAACCAAGTTTTCATTTGTGCTAGTTTTGACACTAATGAGTTAAGGTTTTATACATTTGGATTCTGGACAAAATTTGATTTCATGTTGTAATATTAAAATCAAATGCACAATCATCATTCAGGTTAAGGATGTATGGTTTGATAAATATATCCTTTAATATATTAATTCAGGTTGTGTATAGATCGATAATCAAGTGTTAATTATTATCCACTTGGTCACAGATTCAAACCCTAAAAATATCCTCTCTGTATCAGAATCTTGTGTACGGAATAGGACCTTTAAAATATTAATTGAAACTCACTTTTAAAGATGAGGGTCCTTACACTGTTGATCTTGGTTGTGGTTTTGTCTGTAGCTGAACTGACCACAGCAATTTCATCCTAAATCACATCTCAGTATCACATACCAGGCTTTCAAGTTTCAACACCCCAATGATCTTATCACAACAAGGCCATGCAGATCACAGTTTCCAAACACTCAGGATTATGCACAGATACAGCTACATTTCTACTCGCTGGATGAAATTTGGTATATAATTATCTGCCTAATCGGGAGAATTTATCTAGACTAGCAAAGTTAAAATCATTTCCATTTTTAATGTTAAGAAGTTGTTAATAGACCAGAACTTAGATATAGTCAGGGCAGGGCTCCACTGTTCTTTTAATATGTCGAGACTTATACTGCCATTGCTGTTAATATTTGGTTGATTAAGGAAAATATAAAGGATTGCATTGAAGTACATTTCTCAACCGTGTTTTAGTCATTAAATATCATATTGAGGTGTTTAATATGACATTAGCTAATAAGTTCTATCCATATGCCAAGCACTTAAATTTTCAATGAAACATGAACCACCCCACATGCTAAGATTATAAGAATTTTCTTCGTCAATGTGTTAATAACCTAAATAACTCCCCATCTACAAATTTCAATTTCTCCACTACAGCCACACTACTCCTCCTTCTCAACTCACTTTGGCTCTTTCTATATTTAATAACCACAATGATAAAAAAAATCTGCGAATTTCAGCTTTTCCATTACAGCTCTTCTTCTTCTTCTTCTTTTTCTTCTTCTTTTTCTTCAATGAAATCGGGTCAAAAATCAAGATTTTTGGCATCAGACGCCTAAGACGCGCCTAACTCATTGGCATAAGGTGCGCACCTCGTCGACTATGCGTGCACCTGATATACGTCGCCTCGCCTAGACATCCTCTAAGTGCAGTGGCTAACGTCTCTACCTAGGCGCGCCTCAGGCGCGCTTTCATAACACTGGTTCAACCACCCAAGAACTACCTAAGCACCGCCTTGACCAGTCAAAGGATGAGTTGACTAGTCAAACATGTTTTTTTTTATCTAATATATAAAAAGTCATAACTTAAAATTATTGGGATTTATACCCTAAAGCTTCATGTAATATAAATGGAATTGTTTATTGAAATAATAGATGCATTATTCGTTTATCAAAATTGTGTGATTTAAATTGCATATTGTAAATTGTCTTGTTTATCCTTGATTACTCATGTACTTTCAGACTTAGTGTATACGTGGTATACATAAGAGGATTTAAGTTAGAAGTTAGTAATCTAAAATAGTCCATAGAGAGCAAACGAAATGAGAACTTTGTTTGTGGTTTATCTATAGCTGCGGTCCATTCTATACTAGTATGACGACCTTGATCCGAGATCGTCCATGTGGTGACATGAAGATGAAGACACCTTGTATGATATGATCATACAGGATTGGACCCTGATAAAAATGAATATCTTTTAATATCCGTTAAACATAGAAATTCATTTTAATCTACAAGATGGTCATATATGGATTGGTCTTAATCCTGAAAGACTACGAACTTCTGCATGAGAGGGTATGTCATTTGATTTACTAAGGTGAGGTTGGATGAAGCAGTCCCGACCAATAACTACGTATTTTGGGGATATGGTTTGGTGTGTAGCTGTGTTTCATAGACATGGAATTCACTCCTTCTTCCGAGAAGTAGAAGATTATCTTTCTTAAGGGTTGATTCGGTACTTGAACGATTAGAGCGCTCAAGTCTTTCTATTGCGAATAGAAAAATTAAGATTAATAAGAGTTAGAAATACATTGTTCATTAGAGAATCAATGGTACTTAAATGATAAAATAATTAGAGGGGTATAACGAACTTATGACCCGACTCTAATTATGAGATATTCGTTAATGGCCAATTCGTATGCAATGACTATATCGATGGACACCGAAGCTGTTCGGCTTATTATTTTCCATCTACGACAACGAGAGTGCAACTTCGAGTTTTTAATGGAATAACACGAAGTTAATAATTCAAAATATTTAATTAAAGAGTTTAATTAATATACCGGGATTATTGGAGTACGAATCGTAGGTCCATTTGGTCTCTGTGCTAGCTCGATTAACAGTAGCAAACCTAATATAAATGGATTGTTTAATTATATACTCACATAATATTTATATATTATTGATAAGGTTAATAATATAATTTGTCACAAATGAAAACTATATTAATTGTGTTTAATATAATGTTTTCTATAATTCTTTGATTATGAGATAATCAAATTATAATTATGAGATAATTATAACATCTATTGATAATGCTAGATTATGAGATAATTAAGTAATAATTATTACATAATAATTACGTCATTATTTTGATAATGGTATAAGCATTATCTAGACAAACCATTATAGCTTGTCATAATGTCCAAGCATTTTGTCTAAGATTAGGTATGACCAAATTGCCTAATTTTGTTCACTTCACATGTCTTTGCTTGACATTCCATTTATTGTATTTGCATTACAATAGAATGGAATGTCAGGATTTGTGATAAGATTAGTTGGCTTTTGGAAAAGAATATAATTTCTATCATTTCCAGTCAAATGTTAAGTAAGAAAAAAAATAGATCATTCACACAAGTGTTGTGAGAGAGTTTGAGAGGAAACAAATCCAGAAATTTTTCTTAAGTGTGGAGAGAAAATAATTTTTCTCAAGTGCTGAGAATAAAAAGAAAATTAGAGTGAACTAGATTTTCATCTACTTCATTCAATCTTTCTAAAAGCCAAAATATATTGTGACAACATAAATCTCTAAAGAGTTTAGAGATTAATCTTTATGAGTGAAGCCCACACTTTGGTTTATTGGTTTCAAGTCATAGCTCGGAAGATCGGGTGGTTGATCTAAGCATCAGATCTCAAAGGAACCACATCCACATCGAGAAGAAAATCCATTCACCAAGAGTTGGTGGAATTCAGTTTCAACAAAGGGAGAAGGCATGAAATTTTTCAAGGTCGATTCTAGAGCCAATAGCATTTCCGTTACGCATAAGGAAAGTTGTTTCCTACAAAAATATATATACACCGTCTATAGCTACCTAAATGGCTGTTTGAAAAACCCACCTCAAACATCGTTGGGTGTGATGTCAAGATTGAAGTACTTCAGTTATATAGAGATGAAGATCACACAGGATACAGAACTAGTACTCTTAAATGTTGTAGCTATCGGGATAATATGACTAGGTCATGATTATCCGATTATAGAGACTAGTTGCTAGTGATCCGATATATGCTACGTACGGGGCAGACACAATTCCAGTCTCATGCCTAGCATGTGACATCCGATACTGGATCGTAATACGCAATACATTGTATACTATGTCTGATACAAATTATATATATTCCATGTTGAATATATTTCTGGAGAATTGGGTAGGCATGATGCTTTGCTAGAAGCCAATCATGACTTGTAAATCGGTAAGAATGTGGTACCGGGTACGCACGTGTCGGATAGTCTGACAACCGTATTTACTGCCAACATATCCACGGATCTCTTGGGTCGCTTCCCAAAGATTCACCCATGACATTTGACTCGAACAGAATTAATCTGGGATTAATTATGAGAGAGAGAAAATTAATCTGGGATTAATTACGGTAAGAATTAATCTAGGATTAATTATAATAGAGAGAATTAATCTGGGATTAATTGTGTGATGAATTAATCTGAGATTAATTCGTATAGAAGAGAGAATGCGATTAATTTGGAATTAATCGGTAAAATAAATTTAATAGTTAAATTGGATTTTTCTATTTAATTTATTTATTTGGGGTAAAATAATATATTGGATATATTAATTGAAATTGGATTTCAATGCGTAATTAAAATTGGATTTTAATTCAAGCGAACAAATTATTTTGGAATTAATTCGTAAGCGACTTTCGTAATAATTTTGCTAGGCATTATTATTTAATTAAAATGGATTTAATTACGTCGCAACGGAAAATTCGTTTAAACGGATTAAACAAACCCGGGCCCAAAGTTAAAATGTGTGTTGGAAGCCAACTTAAATTTTGAATTTAAATTGGGTGGGATCCATTGACTTACATCACATGTAAAGCATTTGATGGAAGTTATTGAGCTTATTAAATGTTGCATTTACACCAACACACAAGCTAACTTTAAATCATGTTTTTGGAAAACAAAAATTCACTATTCACTCTCTCTTTTGTTGTAAAAACCGTGAGCCTCTCTCCATTGGAAGACAATTTTGTTCTTAAAATTCTGTTCAAGCTAGCACTTAAAGGAGTCAAAGAAAGGTGATAGGGAAACTCACCATTGAGTTTGGAACACAAAAGAAAGCTTGGAGCTTCCATCTACATCCATGAAAGTTTCGAATTTTCATCCAAATCAATGTAAGTTTTTTCCGTAACTCACTTGATAATTCACACAATAATCACGCTTAGAAATCCCGTGGCATGTCTAGGACACTAACAATAATTTGATCGACCTTGAAAACCAAATAAGGTTTGACTATGTTAAGCGGTTAATATCCTTATATTTCCAGCCCATTTATCTTAATATTTATGGTTGATATCGAGTTTTATGAGTGAATTAATGTATTTTGGGTGCATTTATAGGTCGAAATAATATCACAACTCAAAGGATTTAACTGGGGATGAAAACGATAAAATATAAAGCAAATTTGGCCAAATTTCAGAGTCAAAATGCGTGTCCCGAAACTGGAATGCATGTCGAGATGCACGTATGAAGAAAGCTTGTCCAGTGAGCACAATTTGTGGGCGCATTGCGACGCCCATGGTGGCATATTGAGAAGCACAAACCATGGCCAGCGGGCGTTGCGACGTGCGTCGTAACACGGAATGTGTATCCCAGTTCATCCCGAATCTAATTTTTAACAAGAAAATATCCAATGGACCTCTTATATAAGTAAAAGTTCATCCCAATACCTAAAATAAAGTCTCATAACATAATTTTGGAATCCCGGAGTATAGAAAAATGCTTAGAGCAAGGCAATGATGAGTGCTTCAATTGATGCTGGAGTTTGAAGGCGAAGACTACAACAAGAGTTTTTTCTCCCATATTCTCTATAGTTTATCTTTTATGAGTCATTGTTTTGTATCTATAATAATTAGCATGTTCTTATTGATTATCATGAATAACTAAATCATTAAATTAAGGGTCGTAATAGATCTCGAGCATGTTTAACAAATCTAAGTGCTTATTTTTATTCATTTTGGTTTGTTAATTATTATTTATTATTCTTTGTACTTTAATGCTTATTTTATTTGTTTGGCCCACAGTAAAATAGTTTTGGTAAATCCTTAGGAACTCGACAGAGGTAATTTGGGTTAGTCGTGTGAATAATAGCTCATGATCACATTCTTTTGAATCGATTTCCCTTCAAGATAGAAATATATCTGCAGGGGATGTGTAGCCAATATTAGAACCTGGTCTTAATGAATTTGATTTAAATTAATTAACATAGACATATATTTAATTGGTTTAAATCTGAATATTTCTACCTCACCATCGAAAGAGGCTTGTAGATAGCTTAGTGTTATAGGTTAATAATGTTGGGGTTTCGGGCGATGGGCGCAGCGGAAGCGCGGTTCGAGCGAAATCTTAATTAGAATTTTTTCAAATTACCGAATAAATCATCCAATATCGGATATGAATAATTTATTCATATTTCACCTAAATCTATTTATTCGATATCAAATAACCACATAAATTCAACAGAAACTTCGAGAAACTTTTATGAAAAATATTTTTCCGTAAAATGACGCAAAATGTATTTTTGACCGAACCAACTACCCGACACTTATGGGAACTGTCCAGGTCAGCCCCAATAGTGTCAGGGCAGTTTATGGGCTGCCCGAATAGTGATGAACTCACTGTTTGGACAGCTGTCACCCGGTAACGCCGTTACATTCATATGACATCAAATGTATCACAAAATTTCCAATTTAATCACAACTTATCCAGAACCGAAAATTACATAATTTCATGCTTTAAATCCAATTTTTCAACATTAATCAAATTAATCAAAACACCAATTCAAGTCACCACATATGAACAACCCAAGAACAATTCTAGGTGTTACAAGAGTGGTCATAACACTCTAGAATAGCAACTCATCATCAAATGATTAATTTGGATACAAATTACACTAATTTCACCCAAATCTACTTCACACATGCATTTCACTTCCATCTCCATCATTCACAAACAAAAGCCCCAAAAATTCAGATTTGAAGTAACCCTAGAACCTTTCTAAATCATCAAGAAATAATAAATCAAATTTCTAAGCTTAGGGTTAAGTAGATTACCTTTTAATCTCTTGAAATCCCAAACGTTTTTCTTGATTTTCCTTCATTTCTTCATGGATTTGATGAAGCAAATCCTAGGGCTTTTATTTCTCTCATTTGCGGCCATGGAAGAAGTGACAAGGAAGAAGAAAATATTTTCTATTTTATTTACTTGTTAACCGACTTTTTGAGGGTAAAATGGGGATTTTGGTAAATTTAATCAAATTAAATTAATTATAAGCTTTTAAGTGGCCAATCAAATTGTCACACATTTAGCTTAATAAATTCATGCCATGGTGACCAATAATAATTGGACAAATTCCATAATATTTATGGAAAAAATTTGTTAATTAATAATTCAAATATTTAACAATTAAATATCCAAATAATTAATTAATATAATTATTATTATATATGTATTTTTATTTACAATAAATAACAAATACATATATTTATGGCATGTGTCAAAATCACATTTGACGAATAATTAATGTGTATCTAATCATATTATGTATCAAATACAAATACACGATAATTATTATCGGACAAAATCCCTTAATGAATGTGTTATCGTTTAACCGATTAAACGATCCGAATTAACTCATTTAATCCGGTGAAGTATTATGAATAATCCATATTATTCATATCGAGTTACCCAAGTGCTCAACGAGTACACTTCATATTGTGGGACTATCTAAGTTTAGGTTTATCCATCACGAAATCCAATTTCGTGTCCATAATCCACCAACTCATGGATTATGACGACCACGGTTAATCTCGCTAAACTATACAAGCCGAGGTCATTGCATACGTATAACCCTCCATCACAGGCTATCCGTATTATACCTGGGATATATATGAAAATGTCAAATTCGTTCAGTATAATCCAGTCGACTTTCAATTTACGATCTCTAAATAACACTCGAAACTGATTTCCGAAGTTATACCACGGCCATGGATTTACTAGATCGTAAACATGTGAGGATGCATATTTCATGTACACAAGACTGACGGATCCTATCTTGATGCGCACTGGATATCATGAGCATCAGTCAACACCCAACGAATAGGCGGATGTCTGATCATGAATAGATCGGTAACGTGACTACCATCAAAGTGTGGAGGATAACTCATATATCCCACTGTGGTATCTCAAGTCGAAGGATCACTATACTCGCTCAACTCGAGAAGATTCCTATTGACGTTGGTGTACTATCTATTAGGAAACCTTCAGTGAGTCGTTAGTGTCTTATCAAATAAACACCTATATGTCTATACGAGTCTCCTGAGACTCATGGTTCACTGGATAAACCATCGGACCAAGTCACGATATACGACATGTACTGGTATCAGCGGATTTTACTAACCGACCCGTGTTAGTAAATCTTAAACAGGAACTTTATTTAAGGATATACATTTTATAGTGCACTTCCCAATGTCAATTAGAAACTACGTTGTAACTACGCACTATGTTGTAAATCCTAGGGTCTTTGTCTAATATACAAGTATCACTGAACCAGATTCGGTTTCGATCTAATCGTAATCAAATATCTAATCGTAATTAGATCGAATAAGTGTATAAAAGATAAGGGTGCTACCATTAAATTAGTAATATTATGGAAAATAGAATTACTCGTATTTATGAATCGAACATAAATACGATCCGGATTGACACTCTGAGCACCAACCCTAACAATTTCTCTCACTTGCTCTAGTGCCAATCCACGATATCATATACACATCTCAATGTATATCACATACTCATGGCCCTCAAGAGCTCACCTAGCACTCAAGATGTAGGCAACAACAAGTAATCCCGCTTTAACAAATTGAGTTTGTCAAACAAACTCAATCGTTTTCCTTAGCCAGCATCATTCATATTTTGCAGAATCCAAATTATACATCAATATGACTCAAACACTATATCAGTTCTGTGCTATAACTGATGAGTTTTCTAAGTATATATGGATCAAATCCAAAATACTATAAGACAACCGCAAACACAAAACTAATATCAACATTTATAATCATTGATGTCACTATGCAACTTCATAAGTCAATACTTCAAAAGTCACAACTGATTCCACTAGTGCAGTAGAATCAACGGTGACACTCCCACTGCATCTTTTCTGACTTTATATGACATAGACCATCTAATGTCATAATTAGAGTCAAATTTAATCTGACCTTATGGTTGTTGACTAAATTCTCCATGAATAAGAAACTCGTTCTTAATATCTCAAAGATCACAAAGAACATGTTTCAAGACCCATAATATGGTTTGTAGCATATAAGGGTGGCAATGGGCCGGGCCGGGCCGGGCTTTGACAAGCTCGGTCCGAGCCCGGCCAACAAAAAAAAAGCCCGGGCTCGAGCCCGGCTTTTTTTGGGCCTGAATTTTTTTAAAAAATTAAAAAAATTAAAAATATATAAATATAAAATACATTTACACTATATACAAAGACAATTTATAAATAAATCACAAGTTTCATTGATAAATTAACAATTTAAATGCTAAAAACAAATAAAAATGATACAAACATATTAAAATATATATTTATTTATGTTTTATTTTATTTTGGCCCGGGCCGGGTCGGGCCCGGGCCAAAATTGGAAAGCCCGGCCCGAGCCCGCGCCGGGCTTTCATTTTAAGGCCCGACCCGGGCTTTTTCCTCCGGCCGGGCCGGGCCGGGCTTCGGGCTTTTCTGCCACCCTTAGTAGCATATCAAAATAACTCGTAACAATTACGATTAAATTGATATCTTCAATCGCAAATAATATAGTATTCATTACGCCATCATCATATGATGCATAAGATTGACTAGACATTCTAATCAATTTCACTTTCGACTAAAGAATCATCTTTTACGAAAGATGAATACTATATATATATATATATAAGACAATTGTCATACAGATAGTCCTACTGTGTCCTTTATTAGATCATATCTAATACGCGACTAATGAGAGTATCTTACAAGTCTCTTAGTTTTATATCATTTATAACACTTTATATCAAATATAAAAGAAACTGCTCCCACTGCTTTCACGGAGAAAAGAAGACTTAGGATATATAATACTTAGAAAAAAATTTACGCTCCCACAGACCCTACTGATAAATACGTATTCTCTATACTTTGATAAAACCAGACAATCTAACTGATATCAAAATCAGAGAACACAGATTTCCGGAAAACTTATCTGAGTCTACAATAGGCTCTATAATCTAGTATATCAAACTGTGATTTTAGCAGAATACAAACTCTAGGGCCATTCTAGAATGAACTCTTCAAACATAGAAACCGCAACAGATTTCTCATTCGAAGAAATCACTCAAGAACGTCACTTTGCATTCTTTAGCCAAAATACATAGTTTAATATTAACATTAACTAACAAATCTTTAATTGTTCAATTAGTGCGACTTGAGACAAGTATTCTCAGAATCTACAATAGAATTTTGAGAATAATATTTCTCACTGTCATACTATAAAGGTCAAACCTTTATCAAACTCACTTTGCTTTTGCTGCGCAAATAATTTGCACATTTTTATGAACCATTCATAACGAAAGCTTAATCAAGTTCCAAACTCGATCGTAGTAAGCTATGAATAATTTTAGATCTCTGGTTCAATGCCAAGTTCCGGAATCGATATCAAATATCGCTCCCACTATAAGTTACAAGATTATTTTCTTCGATAAGAAAACAACATAATCATTAAGTATCGAATACTTTGTAAATGATTCTGACACCCTAGTAGACTTATACGGAAGATATCTAAGGGTCATTTCATCTTATTAATTATGTAGTTCCACTACAATTTATCATTCTCACATTTGACTTTAATAAGTCAAGTCTTTTCTACCATCGTTAACATCTGATGTTACACACCAAGCAATAAAATAATTTTATTGTTATGGATCATAGAAAATATATTCTATCAAATAGAATACAATATTCCATCAAATAGAATGAATGATAAACCTTTCACTCGTACCTCCGAGGTACAAGTACTTTCAATTATATAACAATTATACAAAAGAAAGTTTCAAATCTCAAACTTTTCAAGATTCGAATTTTCTACTTATACATATCATATATGTAACTGTAGAAACTAATGAAACAATAATTAAAAAGATGAATTAGTGTTACTGGAGCATAACCCCAAGAGTATTGAAAACTAATTCGGTAACACTCAATATCAACGAATGAAATCATATAAGATCCAAAAACTCCCACTGACCAATTCCATCAAAATGGAATCGCGGAAGATTAATATTGAGTAAGAATCACATTCATTAAATAAATTTAAAACTAATTGCCTTAAATTCATGTGTTTGATCATATCAAACATCTTCGAACAATTCAAAGTCTCACAATGAATTTCAAAAAATATAGTTTTCAACACTTCAAATAGCATATTTTTGAACCATTCAAAATATTCTATCCGCGTTTCATCAGAAACATATTGAAAGTTCTCGAACAATTCAAGACGTTCAACATGTTCTTGTAGAAATACGTAACTAACTTATGACAATTCATTAACTAAGTTACGGAGTAAAGAAAACTATCTAAGGCAATTACTAATTCATTAAACTACATACATCCAATGTATTAGTCTAATAAATTTGTGGTCCAATGACGATCATTGGTTAAATGAGATTTAATCACATCCTGAATACAATATTCATTAAATGGATAAGGATATATGGTGTGATCTTGTATCAGACCATCCTTTACCATACGGAACAAGCATCCAATGCTTATGTGATAAAAACTCATAAAGCACAGTTCTAAGTTATTTAGTTAACCGAATATATTTCTTAATGTTTATCTTTTCATTAATGACACTACTAGTCATATTAAAATATGTAACAACTGTTTTATAAAGAACAAGTAATTATCCAATAGTCACAAGTTCTGATATCAAATATCAAAACAGTTATTAAACATTATTTTAAATAACTAGACGGAAGATCCGGTATCGAATACCTATAGTTGTCGTATTGTGAGAATCGATATTATCTGTACACAACTGTACACATCTCCTTTCTTTAGCTTTATAATTTGTGTTCAATTATTCACAACGATTGTAAATGATTGATTAGCAAACTATGTCAGACACGTGACTTCTAAAAGTCACAAAAGTCAAGAAACGTCATTATAAGATAAACAAATACTAATGAGGTTTTCCTAATGCCGGTCAAGAATCTCAAGACATGAACTAATTCAAGTCAATTCTTACTGCATAAGAAAATATTCTTACTAGATAACTATATCCAAAACAGATATCTATTTAGATTACCTATCGTGACTTAGAAATTAAGTCACCAACCATCTTGATTTACAAGGAAATCGGAACAACAGTTCCCGATGGTTTCAACTAATCTAACAATATCTTAGTCTACTGTCTTTCTAGAACCTATTCTAGAATTACGCAACCATAAGTAAAGTCAGAAAACCTATTCAAGTAATAAGCATGCAGTGGATTAGAAATATAAATCTATAAACAATATAGAATGAAAGGAAAACAAAGCAGAATTTTCCCAAAAAAATTACGCACTGTTTAAGTTATGGATTTTAAACCCAGCAGTGTCTCCCACTACTTTACGTAATACCATAATCCCCAACGGACAACGGGAATTCAATAATTAAATCGAATTCCATAGTGAGAGTAGGGATCCCATGAATATATTTCGACTCACAGCTTGGCACGATCTCGCCTACATATATTCATTAGGTAGGCAACTTTTTATCAATCACTCACCAGTGACTCTTGGTTTTGGTCCTGACTGTTTCTCATTATGACAATTTTGGCACGTTCACAAGGAGGCGTATCAAGGCTGCACTTGTCAATGACAAACTCAAGCTACCGATGTAGTCCTGACAGCTTTGGCACGTTCAGGATTTCCACTTTCACTTGAATTTGTCCAGTATCAATATACAATCGGCATGGATAATAATCTTATAACCTACATCCTCACAGCTTTGGCATGATCTCGGATGCAGTTATAGAAATTTACCCATAAATCGTACTGACAAGACGGACCAAGAAACATATATCCAATACACATTACTTTACAGCCATATTTAAAAGCGGAGATTTTCCTCAGGAAGCTATATTATACATCAAATGCAGAATTTTAATCTAAATCATTTTCTAAACAATTCAATTCTACCTTAAAAACATAACTCAATTTAACCATTAAATTTCCGTTATATTTTCTGTTAACGTATAACCGAAAAGTAAAGAAACATATCTAGATTACATGCATGTGCGAACATTAAAATTGGATTAAATATCAAATATCAAGCATGAATAATGTAATGGATGAAGCATCAGACTTGCTCTGATACCATTTGGTTGGGGTTTTGGGTGATAGGCGCAGCGGAAGCGTGGTTGGGGCAAAATCGTATTAGAATTTTTTCAAATTATCGAATAAATTATCTAATATCTGATACGAATAATTTATTCATATTTCACCTAAACCTATTTATTCGATATCAAATAACGGCATAAATTCAATAGAAACTTCACAAAACTCTTACGATAAATATTTTTCCGCAAATTGATGCAAAACACGTTTTTGATCGAACCGACTATCCGACACTTATGGGGGCTGCCCAGCTTAGCCACAATAGTGTCAGGGCAGTTCATGGGCTGCCCAAACAGTGACAAACTCACTGTTTGGACAACCGTCATCCGGTTGACACAAAAGTCACCCGGTAACGCCGTTTTTGGCCGTTTTTTGCTTATTTCAACTCGAAAACAATTTTCGGCAATTGTTCCAACTCCAAAAACATCCATTACATTTATATGACATCAAATATATCACATAATTTTCAGTTTAATCACAATTGATCCAGAACCGAAAATTACATAATTTCATGTTTTAAATCCAATTTTTCAACATTAATCAAATTAATCAAAACACCAATTCAAGTCACCACATATGAACAACCCAAGAACAATTTTAGGTGTTACAAGAGTGGTCATAACACTCTAGAATAGCAACTCATCATCAAATGATTAATTTGGATACAAATTACACTAATTTCACCCAAATCTACATCACACATGCATTCCACTTCCATCTCCATCATTCACAAACAAAAGCCCCAAAAATTCAGATTTGAAGGAACCCTAGAACCTTTCTAAATCATCAACAAATAATAAATCAAATTTCTAAGCTTAGGGTTAAGTAGATTACCTTTTAATCTCTTGAAATCCCAAACTTTTTTCTTGATTTTCCTTCATTTCTTCATGGATTTGATGAAGCAAATCCTGGGGCTTTTATTTCTCTCATTTGCGGCCATGGAAGAAGTGATAAGGAAGAAGAAAATATTTTCTATTTTATTTACTTGTTAACCGACTTTTTGAGGGTAAAATGGGGATTTTGGTAAATTTAATCAAATTAAATTAATTATAAGCTTTTAAGTGGCCAATCAAATTGTCACACATTTATCTTAATAAATTCATGCCATGTTGACCAATAATAATTGGACAAATTCCATAATATTTATGGAAAAAGTTTATTAATTAATAATTCAAATATTTAACAATTAAATATCCAAATAATTAATTAATATAATTAGTATTATATATGTATTTTTATTTACAATAAATAACAAATACATATATTTATGACATGTGTCAAAATCACATTTGACGAATAATTAATGTGTATCTAATCGTATTATGTATCAAATACAAATACATGATAATTATTATCGGACAAAATTCCTTAATGAATGTGTTATCGTTTAACCGATTAAACGATCCAAATTAACTCATTTAATCCGGTGAAATATTATTCATATTGGGTTGCCCAAGTGCTCAACGAGTACACTTCATATTGTGGGACTATCTAAGTTTAGGTTTATCCGTCACGAAATCCAATTTCGTGTCCATAATCCACCCACTCATGAATTATGACGACCACGGTTAATCTCGCTAAACTATGCAAGCCAAGGTCATTGCATACGTATAATCCCTCCGTCACAGGCTATCCATATTATATCTGGGATATAGATGAAAATGTCAAATCCGTTCAGTATAATACAGTCGACTTTCAATTTATGATCTCTAAATAACACTCGAAACTGATTTCCGAAGTTATACCACGACCATGGATTTACTAGATCGTAAACACGTGAGGATGCATATGCCATGTACACAAGACTGACGGATCTATCTTGATACGCACTGGATATCATGAGCATCAGTCCACACCCAACGAACAGACGGAGGTCTGATCATGAATAGATCGGTAACGTGACTGCCATCAAAGTGTGGAGGATAACTCATATATCCCACTGTGGTATCTCAAGTCGAAGGATCACTATACCCGCTCAACTCGAGAAGATTCCTATTGACGTTGGTGTACCATCTATTAGGAAATCTTCAGTGAGTCGTTAGTGTATTATCAAATAAACACCTATATGTCTATACGAGTCTCCCGAGACTCATGGTTCACTAGATAAACCATCGGACCAAGTCACGATATACGACATGTACTGGTATCAGCGGATTTTACTAACCGACCCGTGTTAGTAAATCTTAACCAGGAACTTTATTTAAGGATATACATCTTATAGTGCACTTCTCAATGTCAATTACAAACTACGTTGTAACTACGCACTATATTGTAAATCCTAGGGTCTTTGTCTAATATACACGTATCACTGAACCAGATTCAGTTTCGATCTAATCATAATTAGATCGAATAAATGTATAAAAGAAAAGGGTGCTACCATTAAATTAGTAATATTATGGAAAATAGAATTGCTCGTATTTATGAATCAAACATAAATACGATCTGGATTGGCACTCTGAGCACTAACCCTAACAAATAATTTGTAACAACTCGATTGAATGAAAAATGTCTGAACTTATTATGTGCGTGTTTAGGTGAAGTTGCAACCCTAGGTTCCAAGATCCAATCTTCTTCTCCTTGTTTTTGTAGTAGACTTCTAAAGCTTCTCTAACGAAAACTTTTACTGAAGCTAATTTCTCTAACTCTTACTTGTTTTAGCTTTCTCAAAAACTTGTTCAAGTTTACTTTTTATAGCAAAATTTAGGTAATTTTTAATTAATAAAAGTTCTAATCAATTTTTATATGGGCTTAATCCAATTTGTCAAAATATGTATAATTAGGTGTGAGTAATCATCTTTATCTACCACTTTGATTTAATCCAATTAAATCAAGATAAAGTTTAATTAATGGATTAGTTATATTTAATTAGGTGTGTGTAATAATATGTGGTTTTGGTTTGATTTAATTGGATTAAATCAAAGTAAAAAATATTTAACTAACCAATTTCCTAATCATTGGCTTGATTTAATTGGATTAAATCAAAGTGGGAGACAATGGAGATTAGTCACACTTAATTATACATATTTGGAAAAATTGGATTAAGCCCACTTAAAAATTGATTACAACTTTTATTAATTAAAAATTACATAAGTTTTGCTATAAATATCAAGCTTAATGAAGGTTTTAATTAACAATTATAAGCATAAGTAAAATCTTGAGTAAGCTATACACAAGTAATTCTTGAGAGATTAGCCTAAGTTAGAGAAGTGTTTAGAGAAGCTTCTGAGGTCTCTAAAATATTTCATTTAGGAGAAATCAAGATTAGATCTTGAAGTGATGCTTGATAGCATTGAAAATCAAGGTTGGATCTTGAAGTCAAGCTTGCACACCTTGGAGGTTCTCTAACAATTTCAACAAATGAGAAGTAGATTGGATCTTGCATCAAGCTTACTAGGTAATGTTTGATTTTCTCCTAAGCTATGTTCATTTGTGTATTAGATGAATGATCACATAGCTTAATGTTGAAATAAGGCTAATCAATTGTGTTAGGATACTTTAGAAGTATAAACACAACATGCTTAAATATTAGGTCAAAGGTGTTCATGTTGGACATGGAACAATTAATAAGAGTTTGAAACTCTAGATTAAAGCTTAGAGCTATAGCTACTATTCTAGATTCACTTTTTTTTTTTTTTTAACAAAGAGAAAACTTATCATTCTTTAAAGAGGTGGGAATACACCTAATGTTTGAAGGAAAGTTATCTTTTCAAATAACAGGGTAACAAACATTGGTTGCCACTTTCGCTAAAGTGTGGGCAATAACGTTGCAAAAAAGGAAGCATAGCAAATAAAATGTCTATCTAACCTAGCTAGCTTATCAATAATATCATTAATGATCCACATAGTTTCTGTCAACGTGCCCTTACTGTTATAATCAAATCCACAATCTGAATGCAATCAGTGTCCACCACCAAGTGACGCAAATCCAAAGAGGCCAAACTTGACGGCTTCGGCTTCCCAAACTTGGACATCCCCATTGAATTCAATATTCTTAATCACTGCACACAAGACAGCCATGTCCGAGTCCCTAAACACCACTCTCAATCCAGCCTTACAGGTGCAAAAATCAACTGCCGCATCTATATTCATCTTACCACTTTACTATTCTAGATTCACTTGACCACCTTTAGGTGAACTAGAATTGTTCATGAGATATTTCTAATTGGGATTCTAAAATTGGATTCGAACAAATACATATAATTATTTAGAATATATGCATGCTAGTTTTAAAACATGTGTTGATGGTGGTTATGAAGTTAAAAGTGGATTTTAAGTGTATTAGAAGTATTGGGAGAAAATTGGAAGTTTTTAGTATTGTTTTAAATGAAAAATCACTCACTGCCTGAGCTGCGTCGTGACACAAACCATTTCGTGTCGCGACACAGAGCTGCGCGCCGCGACTCCCAGACTCTCACGTAGCGACGCGTCGCCGTTCATGTTCAGCATGCTCTTGGAATTTTGGGTGGCGTCGCGACGCCGAAACCTGATTCATACTAAAACTTGTTTCGACTGGAATTTTTATTCAGTTGATATGAGATCCCAAATGCATCACTCAAGAGCCGTTGGATGAAATAGCACGTGGCCATGCCACTTTGATGGATATTTCATCAGCAAACTATAAAAACAAGTTTTTGGCTCTAAATTTCATTCTACTCACCATTCCTTTGAAAAGTGACTGCTAATAATTCAACCTTTTAGTGGTAATGGAGATAGTGCTGTGACCATGAAAACCACCACTTCCATTGATTCATCAATTCTCTAAATTAACCTTTTAGCATTTTTACATCTATAGTGAAGGCCAGTTCTTAAAGCATTATGTCTTGTCCACTTCATATTGAAAGGGACAATCTTCACCATAGCCATTTTATTTAATAAAAAAAAAAACAAAACATAAATCCAATGCATTAATGTACAAAAAAACACTGCAATATTACTGTTTGTTTAATAAGAGAATTACTTGATGTGTCAACATTGGATCTCGATATAAATTTATCTTATGTGAGTTGATATAAGTTGATTATTATTAATAATCTTATCGTATTATGTCAATCTGTTTGTTAATTATGTCGTATTTGAGTTATATTATCTCAATTTATTTACGTAATCATATCAACACAACACGAAAATCTGTTTATGACTTGTTTACGAATCGTTAACATATAAACATATATATCTTAATCATGTTAAATATAAAATTGACATGTTGTGTCAATCTATCATATCTTATCGATTAGTATATAAAACAAACACTATTTATATTCAAATATTTTGACACATTTATTAAATAGATAGATATTATATTAAATTAAATTTGACACCATAAGATACAAACACCACATAAAATTAATAACACGATTGGCATCTCTAAAAATTCCTGTTCTTCGTGGGACATGCAAGTTAAGCTTCATTTTTCAATAACGTGGTGCCCACGTACATAATGGGTATTGTCATAATTGGACAGCATAACATCACCAAAATAAACATCTTGCTCAATTATGGCACATTAGATTGGATCTTGATTTGTTACTGGATAGAAATATGTATTGAGTTTATAAATTATCATTAATTATTATTAGATAAAAAATTATAAATAATTGAATTTTAATCTTCTATTATTATATATGTACATATAATAATAAAAATTATAAAAAAACTAACCACAAAAAGATAACACAAAATCCATATTCCATGAAACTGCCTTTATTGGAACCATTCATCTCACCTTCCATATAAGATAAGCCCTAATTTGCTATATATATGATGATTCCACATCAATAACAATTCATCTGAATAAGCAAAGATGAGCCTCATGTTACATAAAATATTTCTCAGTTTTAGCAAGTTTTTAACCACATGGGTGGCGATGCTGGCAATGTTGAGTAGTACTAGTGACTCAAAATGTGAATTTGAGGCCATTTTCAACTTTGGAGATTCGAATTCCGACACCGGCGGGTTTTGGGCAGCGTTTCCGGCACAGTCGGGTCCCTTCGGCATGACCTACTTCAAGAAACCGGCCGGCCGCGCTTCTGATGGAAGGCTTATTGTTGATTTCTTGGGTAACAAATTTTCTAAACTTCTCATAAAGCATATACATTTTTAGTTCATTATTTTGGTGCTTTTGTTATTATTATTATTATTATTTTAATCTTTAAACGTTATCAGCTGAAAATTTATCAAACAACATTTGTTTTTATTCTGTTTCTTGAACATAGAAGTGGATTTGAAAGAAATTTTCCATCATTTTTACATGGCGAGGAATATGATAGACACCAATTATAGGTGATATAGTGATTAATGATAACATCAATGGTATGATTTAGTTTGTAATTATCTAGGATAACTTTATTGCAATCCTTATCACATTCTACATTGATAATAAAAGTTCACCACCATAAACAATTCATGGTGGTTCTCAAAATATTCACATGGTATCACAAATTTGATTTAATTAAGGAGTTTGGATTTAATTTTCGATCAAATCGTAAAAATAATACGATTTATATTATTATTATTTTCTTGATAGGTGGCACATATTTTAGAAACTCGTATGAGGTTCCTTAAAATTCAAGTCGCCCCTCCTTAATCCCACATGAATTAAATATATTATGATCTTAAATCTCACATAACATAAAAAAAAAAATTATAAACGAGAATGTATGCCCATAGACACCCTCTCTTTACAAGTCATTTTTTAAGGGTGCCTTTTATCCATGAGTTTGTAACAATTGGTATTGGAGTAGACATCATGTCGAGTATGGGATTGGGCGCGCCATGCCAAATATGGGGTTGTTATTGCAGATAGGGGTGTTCATAGGGTCGGGTCAACCCGCAACCTGACCCGACCCGACGTGACCCGACCTGCGCGGGTTCATAAAAAAATTTGCAAAATTTTGACCCGACGCGACCCGAAATTTTCGGGTTGCACAACGGGTTTGATCCCCTTGACCCGACCCGACCCTATATAAATTTATTATTTTTCTAAAATAGTTATTAATATTTTTAAAGTTTTTATTATTATTTCATTTGTTTATTACTTTTTTTGTATTAAAACTTTATATATATGATATTTTTGTGATATAAATTAACTAATATTTATATTTCAAAATAATTAATTCATTTAAATTTTTTTTTTTTAATGACCCGACCCGAACTCGATCGAGTTCCACTTCTCCGTGACCTGACCCGCGACCCGATTTTCCCTTGACCCGACCCGATCGGGTCTAACAAAATTTTAAAAAACCCGACCCGTGAACACCCCTAATTGTAGATAAGGTGACCTGGGGAGAACTGCTACCTGAAAAGGGGATCCGCTATGACGGACTAGTGAAATATTAATATCCTAATTTCACGTGAGTTAAATAAAATAAAATAAATAAAAATATAAGTACATAGGCACCATTTCTTAATAAATCGGTTTATAACCAAAAATAAAAAAAGTGCCACCGCAGTAAACTCTTTCCTCATTTAATTTTTTTAATCTATTTGATCTCATTTGGCAGCTCAAGCTCTAGGATTGCCATTTCTGAGCCCATATTTGCAATCAATTGGATCAGATTACAGACATGGAGCCAATTATGCTACTTTGGCATCTACTGTGCTTTTGCCCAACACATCCTTGTTTGTTACTGGGATTAGTCCATTTTCACTAGCTATCCAACTCAACCAAATGAAGGAATTCAAGGCTAAAGTTGTTGAATTTCACTCCTCCAATAGAAATGGTATCCTAAATCAAACTCCTTTTCTATTTTCTTGCTCCCTATAAACTAACTAACATGAATAACAAACACTTGCTCTTTCTTAGATTCAACAAAGCTTCCTTCGCCTGATATTTTTGGAAAATCTATCTATACATTCTACATTGGTCAGAATGATTTCACTTCCAATTTAGCAGAAATTGGCATTGGTGGAGTCAAGCAGTTTCTTCCTCAAGTGGTTTCACAAATTGCTAGCACGGTCAAGGTAATCACATACTCACTACAGAGTGACTCCCGCTCAATTCGAAAATTTGTTAAAATGAGATAGTTTTGATTCATTCACAAAAATAATGAGTGTCTAGCTTACAGTTTTTGTAAAAATCAAATTTTACTCCACTGAATTAATATTTTGGTTACGCTACTACTCGGCAGGACTTATAAAAACTAGCCTCATATTTCAATATGTGTACAGGAGCTATATGCTTTAGGAGGGCGGACATTTCTGGTACTAAATCTTGCACCAATTGGTTGCTACCCATCATTTTTGGTTCAGCTTCCTCATTCCAGTTCAGACTTGGACTCGTATGGCTGCATGATCTCTTACAACAATGCTGTGGTTGATTACAATAACTTGTTGAAGGAAGCTCTTGCACAAATCAGAAAAGATATTCCCAATGCTTCAGTCATTTACGTAGACACTCATTCTGTGTTACTGGAGCTCTTCCAGCATCCGACATCACATGGTAATATTCAATATTTTTTAAGGCATATGATGACGGTATAATTGGGAGGAATTGTTTATACGCGGATTGGATAACCATATCCATTGGACTAGTTTTTTGGTCAGTTAAACCCAATCTGCATTAATTGGTATCGAAATCAGGTTTACCTGACAGTATGGGTGCATGCAGATATATAGAATGTGCACATGAGATGCGTGACACAAGCGAGATGTGTATTCTTTATATGCAGATGATCATAATCATCCTAAATCTTACATCGTAATTATGGGGAAATGCTTATATTTGAATTGAACAATCATATCTATTGAACAAGTGTTTCGAATAGTTAACTATGAGACAAGCGTACCACCTCAGCCTGCTAAGCTGGTACTCTTGTCTAATCATATTCTGACATTTGGTATAGCATATAGGAATGTAGGCCTACAATAATTATATAATATTTTATTATAATTTTTTCTATTTTAAATTTAAAAAATTATGGGTCCCATGTCATGACCCACATACTCTGACAAATGATTGGATATGCGTATCACTTCAGTCTCACCTACTCTGTCAAATGATTAAACATACGTACAGCCTCAACCTATTGAGATGGTAGGCCTTATCTCATAAAAGTTTTTCTCATTAACTAAGCCCAATTTGCATCAGTGTTTACTAATAATTTGTATGTATTTTTCTTGTTTTCTAGGATTGAACTTTGGCTTTTTTTTTTTTTTTTTTTTTTTTTTTGGTGAATGGAGGGCTGAAGTATGGGCCCAAGGCTTGTTGTGGACATGGAGGTGGTGCCTATAACTTTGATGCTAAAGTTTTCTGCGGAAATACAAAGGTGATAAATGGAAGCACTGTAACAGCCACAGCTTGTAGTGACCCACAAGATTATGTAAGCTGGGATGGAATACATGCTACAGAAGCTGCTAATAAGCTCACCACATGGGCTATTCTTAATAGCTCTTATTTTGATCCTCCTTTTCCACTTTACCAGCTCTATGACCTCAACCCCATTGGATGACCTAATCTTGTTTAATTATTAGGATTCAGTGTTGAGTTGAGTTTATATTAATTATTGAATTAATAGCCAAGAAATGAGTGGAACTTACGCAAGATCTACATTAGAAAAATCCTCATTAGTAATTCAGTGCTTAGCATAAATTCAGTTTAGCGCGCAGTGGATCCTAATTCAGTAATTAATCAAATAATTAACAAGGAAATCAAGTGGTTTAGTTGTAGACTTGTAGTACATCTTTCTGTTTAAAGATCAATTGTGTTGGTTCAGTTACACAAGTGTGCATTAATCATAAGAAGTCATTTCTGATAAGTTAGAAACTGGATGAAATAATAGCGGACAGCCGGAGATTTCCAGCGTCTTAAGGAGAGTCGACACATGCAGTTGGTTGAAGTCTCAAAATTAGGGCCCACAAATAAAATAAAATTTTAATTTTGAAGTGTATAATATGATTTTTATTGTTAGCACATTTTTTATTGACATGTATCCGTGACAAAACAAGTTCAATTGAGTTGTAATCTGTCGTGAAAATCTTTGTGCAATTGGACTAGTTTCTGGCTGCTGTGCATCAGACATACGTTCGTGGTGCGTTCGTTGCAGTGTTCAAACGGTTGGCGTTAGTGTCACGTTCTCTATTGGGTTCGAACGGGCGCATTCCAGAGAGCAAACGTTCGAGGCACGTTCTTGTGGGGTTCGAACGGGAGCATTCCAGAGAGCTCACGTTCGTTGTGCGTTCGATTGGCGTTCGAACGAGTCTTCACAGAAAGGGCGCGTTCGTGTAGCGTTCTAGTAAGCGTTCGAACGCGACTGCGATCTGAACGCGTTTTTGGCCTGCAAAACCCTAGTTTTCACCCTACCTATAAATATAACACTGTAGCCGCCATTCTCTAGAGTTGAAAAGAGCTGAAACACTTTTCCCTTAAGCCAAATACTCTCAAGCTTTCAACTCTCTTTGATTCCACCATTGAAGACTTCTTCATCTTATTGTCTTCTCCATTAATGGTGTGAATCATTCTTTGATAAACCTTCAACACAACATAACCCAAATTCCCTAATCCTTAAGAGTTCTTTAGAAGGAAGTTTGGTAGTCGGAGTTCCGACGTTCGAAGTGATACAATCTACTCAGAGACTTCAGAGGTTCTGAAGAAAACCGTAGGTTGCGGACTTAAGGTGTTGCCTTGAGTTCTTGCAGTATTGAGGTACTTGAGTCGGTGAAGTTGTCACCATGGGTCTTGACCATCGCTGTAAGTTTATCTATATATGGTGGATTGGGCTGGTAGCCGATACCCCGGAGTGGTTTTTTACTCGGAAGAGTTTTCCACTTCGTCACCAAAATTATGTGTTGATTTTGTGTGATTGATTTACCTTTCCGCAATTTATATTTCGTATTAATTAATATTGTGGAATTTTTTGTTGTTGGATATTGTGGTTGGTAGTTGATTTCCATAGACACATTAATTAGGACTTGTCTCAATTAATTGTGATTATTTCCGCATAGGGTCAGAACTTTGGATAACCCCGAATTTTCAATTGGTATCAGAGCCTGAACTCGGTCCTTGACCCATTAGCTATGGAACGTAGTCAACCCTTGAATTGTCCGCCATTTTTTGATGGCACAAAATATTTACATTGGAAGGTTCGCATGAAAGCGTTCCTTAAGTCCTTAGATGAGAGGGTCTGGATGACTGTTGAACACGGGTGGAAACCTCTCGTTGTTGTTGTTGATGGGGTATCTTCCCCTAAAGATAAATTGACCTGGACCAAAGACGAATTTGATGCTAGCAATAGGAACAGCAAGGCTGTTAATGCCATACATGGTGCTGTTTGTTCTGCTGAATTTAGGAGAATCTCTATGTGTGAGATAGCCAGGATGCTTGGGACATCCTGCAGAATGTTCATGAGGGCACATTGTCTGTTAAAAATAGTAGACCCCGGGATCTTGCTACTAGGTTTGAGGTCGCTAGAATGAAGAATGATGAGACCTTTGATCAATTTTATGTTGAGATTAACGATATCGTTAACTCAAGCTTTAACCTAGGTGAGACTATTCCTACCAATATGATAGTTAGGAAAATCCTTAGATCCCTTCCTGATAAATTCCTACCCAAGATTACCGCCATCGAGGAAAGTAATGACCTCGACAAGCTTGATTTGGAAGAACTCGTAGGAAAACTGCAAGTTTATGAGAGAAAGCTTCCTGGTTATAGAGAGCAAAAAACTTTTGCGATGAAAATCGCTAAGGAAGTTGTGCATGATTCGTCTAGCGATAATGATACCTTTACGGATCGTGATTTGGCCTTGTTTACTAAGAAGTTTAAGAAATTTCTTAAACTTAAGAAGATTGGCCATAGCAGTAATACGGATAGGGAGGATGAGCCTAGAGAGATTAGGCATAGCAGGAGAGAGTCTGGAGAGGATAGGAAGAGTAGATCCCGTGGTGCCCAATGCTATGAATGTGAAGGATATGGGCACGTTAGATATGAGTGTCCCACATACCTTAGGACTAAAGGCAAGAAAGCCATGGCAGCATCCTTTAGTGATTCTGAAGGTGATGATTCTCCTAAAGGCAATTATATTGCTTTTACTGCTAGTGTGACCGATGTGAGAGAGAATGTTGTTAATGATGCTGATTCGGAAATCTCTCTTGATGAGTCTGTAGATGATGAAAGTCTTCAGGTAGCCTATATTGAACTGTTTAATGAGAGTTTAGCTATTAAGAAGACTAATATAGAGGTCAATAAAAGGCTGAAAGCTGCTGAGCTAGAAAAGAATGAGGCTCAAGCCAATCTTGAGCAAAGTCTTTTGATGGTTGATGACCTGGAAGAGAGGAACAAATGCCTAGTTAATAGAATCCAAATATTAGAGACCGAACTTGAAGATGCTAGAACCCAATTGTCCGCATTTTCTAGTGGAAATAAAAAGGTGGACCGTATGCTAGGTATTATTTCTGAGCCTAACTTCAAATTTCGAGAAGGTAACATTTGATAAAAAGGTGGACCGTATGCTAGGTATTATTTTTTTTTAGAGTTTGAATATGTGACCAAACAGATAATAAGTTAACATTTGACAATCACGTAATAATTAAAGCACTACCATAATAAGAAAGAGAGAGAAAAACAAAAGGAATGAAATTTTTCTATGATCATCCTAATCAAAATTTAAAAAAAAAATGCAAAAACAATGATATTTTCACCTGTGAAATTTTTTTACAAAAGAATTAAAAATCAATTTCAAGGAACGTACTCCTGCTCAAGTGCTGGTTGAGTTCTTATCATTGATGCTGAAGGCATCCTACTTCTTCCAATCCAAATTGTATCTAAAGGAACTGCCTTTTCAGATTCACTCTCCATTTTTCTAATCATCTTTCTTCTCACCACCTTAAAAATGGCCACCCCAACCAAAATCAACAAAACCAACCCACCAAATCCACCCACAAACCCTATCACCCACCTCTTCCATGATCTCTCTTTTTCTTTCTTCTTCTTCTCCGGCCGCGGCGGCTGCAGGGGAGGCTGCGGCTGAAATGGAACCACCACTGAAAAATGTCCAGGACCTTTTGTGACACATTCATTAGGCACAGTCATGTTGCTAAATTCAACTGACATACCAGCTCCAAATTTGACACATTTTAGTGTCACATTTTCATCTTTTAACACAATGTCAGGAAATAAAATTGAAATAGGCTCGCCTGTGACAATGAGTGTAAGCTCCTCACTGCTTAAGTTACTTGAATTTGAAGCATCATAAGCACTGAACCCAACAACAGGAGCAACCAATGAATGATTAGGGACATTATAGTAATAAGAAGACATATTTCCCAAATTGTCCTGAAGTAGTGCAATTCTCTTCACAAAAGGCATGGCTAAAACTCTTGGTGGAATCCGAATTTGAGAACTGAAATTTACTCCTCTTGCCCAAAACTCCCCGTTTCGTAATCTAATAACAGAAACTTGCATGCCTGAAGAGTTTGAAGGAAGAGACAGATTGTAAAAATGACCCGTTTGATGATGCTTTGATAGTGTTTCATTTGCATAGCTATGAAATAGTTCTTGTAAAGATTCAGGATCATAGATTCTTGAGTCATTTGCCATGGACAATAACAATAAAGAAAAGATTATAAAGATGATTAGCCAAATTTTGTAGAACCCCATCAAAGCTTCTTGTGTTTTTTCATGTTGAATGATTTTGAACAAGAAACCAATCACAAAGAATCATTTTTTTATCATTCAACGTGAAAAAAAAAAAAATATGATTTTGACCAAAAGGAATTCTTTCTTCTTGTTATATAAACAATAAATGAGGAAACACAAACAAACCCACGATCTGAAAATGTACGAGATGCTCTGTTAATAATTTTTTCGAAGCAAATGGGTGGAAGAGTTATGAAATTAGGCTTTGTTATTTGAGAAGGTAAACCAAATTCACAAGACCAAAAAGAATGTGCATTAAAAATATATTTATATATATAAAAGGAGATCACAAGTCTGAATTCTTCAAAATGTTTATTAATTCGTCGCGATCTTCTTGGCATTGCCTAAAAATTAGAAGGTGAGTGGCTGAGTTGGAAAGGATAATGGAGATTCCAGCAATGGGAATAAATACGGGCCTGCTTGTAATAATTAATATTATATGAGCAACCAAAGTCAGTTATTAGACTGTCACCCAACATAAAATTTTAAAAATAAACAAAAAAACAAAAAAATATGTATTTATAGATGGGTTCGGTTATATGGATTCTTATGTCATTGTCAGAGATGGCAAAAATCCGAATGATGGCTTGTAAGGGCCTAGTACGTTATGTGTGGATAAAAAGATAATTTTTTATATTTATTAATTAGATAGATCATATATGAATATTGATATATTGTTCTAATATAGGTAAAATCCATGAATAATGACCCGCACCGGGTCCTAGTATAGGTCATATTATCATACTGGATAGTTGAACGGGTCGAATACAGGGTATTCATATTTTCGGGTCTACCTGCGACCCGACCCGACCTGCTGAGGTTTCAATTAAAAATAATGTGTTTTCGGGTTAACTCAACTCGACCCGATTTTTACGGGTCGGGTCATGGCTTTGAAAATCAAACCTGACCAGACCTGATATAATATATTTTTACTATTTTTTTAAAGAAAATTAATATTTTTCTAAAAATTTTACTATTATTTTAATTGTTTATTACTTTTATTGTCTTGAAATTTTATATGTATGACAAGTTTCGGGACATGAAATAACTAATTTTTATGTCTCAAAATAATTAATATATAAAAAAAAATCATTTTTTTGCTGACCTGACCCGACCCGACCCGACCCGCTCGAGTTTTCATTCTCAAATTTCGAGTTCGGCGACCCGCATGACCCGACCCGATCGAATTTCGCAAAATCAAAAAAAAAAAAATCGACCTGTGAACACCCTTACATATAGGCATCCTCATATTATATTCAACTCATTGCCACCCACGATCATTGTTCTCTATATGATGTATTATTGTCTCATTAAATTCAGTAACATATAATTTTTTTTTAATAAATTCTTTCTATATTAATTTAGGTCTTTTGTAATATTCATATGATTCAATCACCATGAAAAATGAAAATATACATATGTAGTCCTGTCCGATGATAATTTTCCTCTAAAATTTAAGGTGATTTAAAAAAAAAAAAAAAAAAAAAAAAAAAAAAAGGGTAAGGATCCTTTTGAGCTGGGTTATGGTGTCATGCATATATATTTAATTATTTGGTAGATATATTTATTTTTAATTTGTTGATTATTAGTCGGTTGGGTTAGTTGGTTCTTAAGATGGTACATATGGCACAACCGTTGCACCACCAAAAGTAGATATGGTTATTCTTAGACATTGATTGGGCCAAAATCTTCTCATATTTCTGCTACCTTATTAAACTCTAATTTTCCGATAATTATATTATGTGCCGAGTGTATATGTCATCTCTCTCACAACAGACAGACCACACAACTGTGCAGGGCACACCTACTATGAGAGAGATGCATATACACCCGGCACATGATATACCACCTCCTAATTTTCTTACATAAGCTTCATTTATTGTATTTGTTACAAGTTCTTTTTCTTTACCAAAAAATCTAATAAAATAACTATATAATCATATTATTTATTTAACAAATTATGTTATTTACTTAATTACGGGTTCAAATTCAAAAACTGATATAATAAATTATGTATTACAAAGTTATCAATATTCTATAATTTACCCGAAGCTCTTGATTTTCTTCAGTTCAACATCTTATTCCATGACAAGCGAGAGTATAATTATTTATTTTTCTTCGTATAATTGCTGTTAAAATTGGCTCACAATTAATGGCCGGCTCTTAATAGTAAGACACGTGGAAAGTGATGCGATTGTTAGTGGAAACTAATTAATTATTATTATTATTATTATTATTATTATTATTACTAGGTCAAAGACAAAATTAGAATGAAGAATAGAATATTGGACCCGGTCTAATTGCTTGTCCGGCCCAGATATTTTGAGCCGACATAACCCAAATCACCCGAATGCCCTACATCTTCCAGCCGAAAAGTATGCTTTTTATTTTTATATTGCAAATTGGGTGAGTTTTGTTAAGGATTTACATATATCAATCTATTTATATTTTTTAAAATAGAAAACCAAATCACTCATTATTATGGATTTTATTTAATATTATCAAATTCATCCACACTTAAAAAATAAAATGCCAAACCTATTTTCATATCCGGAGGATTTTTAACGGTTCCTAAATTCTGAATACTTAAATTAATAAAAATTCATTCTCTTTTATAAATTAATAATATAAATTATAAATTCCTAACATTATGATAAAAAAAATTGCATGTGAGAGAAATTAGAAGTGATAATGGAGATTGCGTGAAACTAGAGCCTTGGATGAAGATTAAGATGTGCGGCTGGCTTTTTGATTTTTGAAATAGAGAGTGCTAAGTATAATTAGGATTTTCCAAAACAAGTAGTTTCGGTCATAAATTGTAATAATACTAAAATATATATATACAAATATAAAATAAGAGAGTTGTGTTCTATTTGTCAAATCTAACCATGTCGATTGGCAGGTGCGAAATCATGAGATTATCTGAGAGAAGATTTTATAATTTTTAACGGTTTAATTTCTGAATTCAATGTGGTATTTTTATTATTTACTTAATACTAATAGTTGAAAAAAAAATTTGAGGGATTGCCAGATCCCTAATAGACAAAAAAACTCCCCCCTTATCGATCGAATACTAGCGAATTTGTGAGCGAAATTACCATATCAAATTATATCTATATCATAAGTTCACTAATTTTATTTATTATTTTTTTTAAATTATATTATATCGTATAGTACATATTAATTAATAAAAACATAAAATCTTATTGGACTTAAAAGCCTTATCCAATACTTGCTAAAGTCCATCTCAATATATCAAGGTCAAATCTTAATATGAAAAAGTAAGATTGCTGTTGTAAATTCCTCAAATTCATTAAATATGATATGTATATCATTGGAATTTTCAAGGGGTGTATGAGAGGTTGCAATCCTTGGAGGGTTGCAACCCACCCCAAGGGGTGCCCTATTGGCACCCCTCAATGCCTTATAAAATGAGGCTTTTATTCCAAATGTATATACAGAAATATACAAGTAATATCCAAGAATTAAAAAGGCACTGTGTTGTTTTCTTTGTTTTGAGAGAGAGATCCACCATTTGGATCCAAGTTCATACACTTGTTAAGGAGTGCTTCTTGAACAAGAAGAATCCAAGTAATCCTGGGAGAACGTTGGCAAAACGAATCCGTAAAGCACCTGTGACGGAGCCAATAAGTTCTTAAGGACAGAGATCATCTCGACTTGGAGTATCAAATCAGGTTTTTTCTGGTTCTCATTGTTTTAAGGTTTTATTGCATCTAGATCTACTTTTCTGGTAGTTAGATCTGTTGTTTTCATGTTGTATCACTGTTTAATGACACTAAATTACCAACAATCTTAAGAACTTATTGTCTTCTAGTGTTGTTAGACTGTAAATTCGCATGCTAGGGTAGAAATTTTCTGGAAAAAATACGTACTGTGCATGTAAACCCGTAGGGCGTTCGAACGCCCGACGCACACGAAGGCATAAATCTGAAAATTCGTAAGAACGTTCGAACGCATCTTCAAATGTAACTCGAAGCAAGCCTTCTGCCTTAGAACGTTCGAACGCGTACTAAACGCAACTCGAACGTAAACTCTCTGGAATCATTCCGTTCGAACGCGTTATCAAACGCTACTCGAACGTGAACTCTCTGGAAACACATCGTTCGAACGCGTTGTCAAACGCAACACGAACGCACCCATACTGTTAGTCTCGTTCGAACATATATACGAACACGACACTAACGATTATTTTAAACTGCAATCTTAAATTAATATTAACTTAGTAAATCATATACTGTAACACATTAATCTTGGTAGTATAGATTTAAGTTATTATTAGGTTGTTCAATTATCACAAGCATACACATAGTGATAAAATTGAAATTGATTGTGTGTTGCATACTTGGTTGAGAATTTAAAGTGTAATCGTACAAAAGAAATTCCATCCAATCTTGATTGACACTTACACATATCTACATTGTTTGTACTATTGTATAAAGTGTAGTTCTGGGTTTGAATTGCTAAAAGATCTTATTGAAAAAGTGTTTAAAGAATATTCTGTCAAAAAGGCGATATTCGTTTATTCATTTTTCTAAAGAATCTTTAGTTAAAATTCAAGGACTTGTGTTTATTGGAATCACCGTCCAATAGAACAACAAGTGGTTACCTAGTACATCACTTTGAACAAGATCATTCGTTGATCGCTGTGCAATTTGTCTTTTGTAGACTAATTGACCCCTATTGGATTTTCCAGTTACAAATGGCTAGCGGAAATATCACAGTACCGGTCTCTCATGGAGAAAAGCCGGAGAAATTTGGTGGGGTAAATTTCAAGCAGTGGCAGAGCAAAATGCTGTTCTACCTGACAACTCTCCAGTTGGCTAAATTTCTCAAAGATCCTCCGGGTCCTGTGGAGGGTGAATCTGAAATAGCCAAGGAAGAGCGAGAACAGACTTGGATGTCTGGAGACTTCTTATGCAAGAACTACCTTTTGGGTGGTCTTGACAATACCCTGTACAATGTGTACCAAGGCATGACTTCTGCGAAGATCCTCTGGGAATCTCTCGAGAAGAAATATAAAACCGAGGATGTCGGACAAAAGAAATTTGACGTGGGTAGGTTCTTGGACTACAAGATGGTAGATTCAAGGACGGTGATGTCTCAGTTGGGTGAACTGCAGCTGATCATTCATGAAATACTGGATGAGGGTATGAAACTATGTGAGATGTTTCAAGTTGCGGCCATAATTGAAAAGTTGCCTCCATCATGGAAGGACTTCAGGAGCTATCTGAAATATAAAAAGAAGCAGATGAGCCTTGAAGACCTTAGTGTTCGATTGAGAATCGAGGAGGACAACAGTATGTCCGAGAAGGCCAGCTACAAGACTGTGGAGTCTAAGGCCAACATCATTGAGGGTGTGAAGGGTAGCAAGAAAAGAAAGAACAGTGGAGCTGATTCTTCGAACAAGAAGTTCAAGGGGAAATGCTACAACTGTGGAAAGAGCGGTCATATGTCAAAGGACTGCAGAAACAAGAAGTATCAGGACAAGGGCAAGAAAAAGAAAAATGAGGCCCATGTCACTGAGGGTGAGCAGCTGACTGATGATATCTCAGAGATGGAACTATCAGCAGTGGTAATCGAAGCCAACGTAGTTAGGAATCCGAGGGAATGATGGGTAGACACTGGGGCTACTCGTCATATCTGTGCAGATAGCAAGATGTTTTCCATGTACCAGAAGGTCAATGGCGGCGATCATCTGACAATGAGAAACTCGTCTACCTCTCAGGTGGTTGGACAAGGCATAGTGGTTATGAAGATGACATCAGGAAATGAGCTAACATTGAGAAATGTATTGCACGTTCCGGATATTCGGAAGAACTTGGTCTCGGGTTCTCTTCTTAGTAAGGCTGGGTTTAAGGTAAGTTTTGTTTATTTTTGATAAGTTTGTAATGACAAAGAATGATGTGTATTTAGGAAAAAGTTACCTAACTGAGGGTCTTTTCAAACTGAATGTAATGACTGTTAATCGTGCGAATAATAAAGCTAGTACTTATGCTTATATTATTGAGTCACAAAATGTATGGCATGGGAGGTTAGGACATGTTAATTATGATACCATGCGTAAATTAATTAACATGGACCTTATACCTAAAATTGTAATTGATAGCCAACATAAGTGTGAGGCATCATACGTTGAAGCAAAAATGCATCGAACATCATTTCATTCTGTTGAACGCAGTTCTGAACCTTTAGAACTTGTACACACTGACTTGTGTGACATGAACATTGTGCAAACAAGAGGCGGTAAAAAGTACTTTGTCACTTTTATCGATGACAGCACAAGATTCTGCTATGTGTACTTGCTGAGAAGCAAATCAGAAGCTATTGAGAGCTTTGTACACTATAAGAGCGAAGTTGAAAATCAACTTGGCAAGAAAATCAAAAGAATCAGGAGTGATAGAGGTGGTGAATACGTTTCACCATTCGGTGAATATTATTCTGTGCACGGAATTATTCACGAAACCACTGCTCCTTATTCTCCTCAATAGAACGGAATTGCGGAACGCAAAAACCGAATGTTGAAGGAAATGATGAACGCCATGTTGACAAGTTCGGGTCTACCCCAGAACTTGTGGGGGAAGCCTTGCTTTACGCGAACTACGTTCTAAACAAGCTTCCTCACAGGAGGTTGGACAAGACACCATATGAGTTGTGGAAAGGTTTCGTACCTTCCTATAAATACCTAAAAGTGTGGGGGTGTCTTGCCAAAGTAATGGTTCCTATACCTAAGAAGGTTAGAATAAGACCCAAAAGTGTTGATTGTATATTCATTGGATATGCTCGCAATAGTAGTGCGTATCAATTCTTGGTACACAAGTCGGAGATTCCTGACATCAATCCAAACATGATAATTGAGTCAAGGAATGCGACATCTTTTGAAGAGAAGTTTCCTTGTATGGAAAGACAGTGCACAGAGTCTTTCAAAAGAACAGTTGATACTGTCAAGGACAGTGATCGGGTTGACCTAGAATCAGATCAACGCGTAAATGCTGAGACAATCGAGCCTAGACGTAGCAAAAGAGCTAGAACGTCTAAGTCGTTTGGTCCCGATTTTCTGACATACTTGTTAGAAAATGAGCCTAAAAGCTATAAAGAAGCTATGGCTTCTCCGGAGGCACCTCTTTGGAAATAGGCTATTAACAGTGAGATTGATTCAATCATACAGAACCATACTTGGGAGTTGGTTGATCTTCCGCCAGGTTGTAAGCCGCTGGGCTACAAATGGATATTCAAAAGGAAGATGAAAACGGATGGATCAATAGATAAGTACAAGGCGAGACTTGTCATAAAGATTATAGAAAAAAGGAAGGCCTTGATTACTTTGACACCTATTCACCAGTGACTCGTATCACATCTATAAGAAAGCTCATAGCCATAGCAGCTATATTTGGTCTTGAAATACATCAAATGGATGTAAAGACGACATTCTTGAATGGTGAATTGGAAGAAGAGATTTACATGGAACAACCAGAAGGGTTTAGTGTTCCTGGACAAGAACAGAAGGTGTGCAAACTTGTAAAATCCTTGTACGGATTAAAACATGCACCTAAACAATGTCATGAGAAATTTGACAAAGAAATGTTGTCAAGTGGGTTCAAAACCAATGAGTGTGATAAGTGTGTGTACACCAAATCAACTCAAAAATTATATGTCATTGTGTATCTTTATGTAGACGATATACTGATAATTGGTAGTAATCATGAAGTGATTTAGTCTGCCAAAAACGTGTTATCCAGCAGATTTGATATGAAAGACTTGGGAGTAGCTGATGTGATCCTAGGAATTAAGATTTCTAGGACATCAGACGGATATATATTATCTCAAACTCATTATATTGAGAAGATACTTGATAAATATTTCAAAGGGGATCTAAATGTGGCTAGAACCCCTGTGGACCCAACTCTTCATCTATCAAAGAATACTGGTTCAAGCGTATCGCAATTAGAGTATTCGAGAATCATCGGAAGTCTGGTGTATCTCACGAATTAAACACGACCTGATATCGCTCAAGCTGTGAATCGGCTAAGCAGATATACGAGCAATCCAGGACATAACCACTGGAAAGCCATAGTAAGAGTTTTGAGGTATCTGAGAGAAACTTCAAAATATGGGCTATATTACGAGAGATATCCTGCTGTACTAGAGGGATACAGCGATGCTAACTGGATATCTGATACGGTGGATTCCAAATCTACGAGTGGATTTGTTTTCACACTTGGTAATGCAGCCGCGTCATGGAAATCCTCGAGGCAAACATGTATTGCCTGGTCTACTATGGAATCAGAGTTCATAGCATTAGACAAAACAGCGGAAGAAGCAGAATGACTTAGAAACTTCCTGGAGGATATTCCTAGTTGGCCCAAACCGGTGCCAGCGATTAACATACATTGTGATAGCCAATCGGCAATTGGGAGAGCCCAAAATACAATGTATAATGGTAAGTCTCGACACATACATCGGAGATATAATACCATACGTCAACTGCTCTCAAGTGGCATAATAATGATCGATTTTGTTAAGTCGAAGGAAAACCTAGCGGATCCACTAACTAAAGGTTTACCTCGAGAGCAAGTTGAGAAGTCATCGAGGGGAATGGGCTTGAAGCCTATAAATTAAGAATTGTCACTGTGGAAACCCAACCTAGCTGACTGGAGATCCAAAGATCTAGGTTCAAAATGGACAACATAAACTTTGTGCAGTTCAAAACAAGCACTGAAGAGTTTCGTACTCTTTCCCATTCCGATAATGACGCTGAGTGCTGTCTGTCATTGGTTAGGATAAGCTAAGGCTTTTAATGATCACTATATTAGGAGATGAGTCCTAATGAGGGTAAAGAAAGATTACCTCTTCATAATAGATCACCTATTTCAAGTAAGAAGTGAGGTCGCTTCCATGGGAACCTTTAAAGGCGGGTTACCCTAAAGTGCTTGATGAATCCATGACCGTTGTTCAGGGCCAAAATGAACACAACCGTAGAATGAGAAAATGGTCGAATTAAAGCTGTTTGTTGGCAATTGTCTAGGTTTACACCAACGGCAGAACAGTTCAAGACTATGGGTCACTGGTTTGCCAAGTAAATCCGATTGTCATTCACTAGGAAAGGTTCAAGGCGAAAGCTACCTATTTCGATGCGGCTTTAGCTCACGGTATCTCTCTCACGTGCCTGAATGAATATTTGAAGAATTGTGGGGGATTGTTGTAAATTCCTCAAATTCATTAAATATGATATGTATATCATTGAGATTTTCAAGGGGTGTATGGGAGGTTGCAATCCTTGGAGGGTTGCAACCCACCCCAAGGGGTGCCCTATTGGCACCCCTCAATGCCTTATAAAAGGAGGCTTTTATTCCAAATGTATATACAGAAATATACAAGTAATATCCAAGAATTAAAAAGGCACTGTGTTGTTTACTTTGTTTTGAGAGAGAGATCCACCATTTGGATCCAAGTTCATACACTTGTTAAGGAGTGCTTCTTGAACAAGAAAAATCCAAGTAATCCTGGGAGAACGTTGGCAAAACGAATCCGTAAAGCACCTGTGACGGAGCCAATAAGTTCTTAAGGACATAGATCATCTCGACTTGGAGTATCAAATCAGGTTTTTCTGGTTCTTATTATTTTAGGGTTTTATTGCATCTAGATCTACTTTTCTGGTAGTTAGATCTGTTGTTTTCATGTTGTATCACTGTTTAATGACACTAAATTACCAACAATTGCTACTTCCCCGGCTGTTTTCGGGAACTACTATTTACCTCTATAATATTTTTATAATACCTAATTACTCATCTTATCTCAAAAAATTAAGGTTCTTTTATAATCTTATCATTGAATACTACTGTATTATCATGTCAATATAATAGTTTTTATTTTTTAATAATTATATAATAAAATTATAAACTATAAGAGTTGTAATATCTAAATTGTCATGTTTGTATTATTTCTTTTTATTTTTTGATATTAAAAACTACTAATGAAATTATAAATAATAAATTGTCAAATTATCAACTTTAATGCTAATATAACTGTATCTAAAGGTAAAATATACATATTAACTTTTAGGTTGAGATATTATTATAATATTAGGGGGGAAATCGGTATATCTCAGAAACAAGGAGAGGAAATGGCAATCTCCCAATGAAAAACATGCTCCGAAAGAAGGGAAATAAATATACTTCTGCATGTTAGGGAAGTACACGGATCAGGTAACCCACCAACTTATTAGCTTTGGAAACTTATTATTTTTTTAGATGAACAAACTTGACTCGTATATGACGGGTTAGGTTAAAATCGGGGTTGACCCAACCCGTCTCAAGTTTTACTTATTATTTTCAAATTTAACCTCTAAATAATTAATACATATTAAATATGTCTCTGTCTCTAATTTGTCAAATTGTACGGATTCCAAAAAATTTATAAAGGACGACATATATTTCTAAGAATATACTTTGAGAGAGGAACATCATATGAGGTCATTGTTAAGATAAATAAATTTTTTATGGGAAATTATCTATGAGACACATAAGTTTCAGTAAAAGTATGTATCATCATCAAAGTTTTTTGATAATGACACTGCAACATATAAATTTTATGTTTTAATATCAACCAGCCACTTTTCCATTAATAACATCATAATCGGTTGAAAAAGATATACGAAAGACTATTTTGGCCATTATATTATTTAATATTATAATGACTCATTAATACAAAATAAAAAGATTGGGTAGTACAAAGACATTGTCATAATTTCTTGGTGTTTTAGAGATAATCAATATGATTTAGTATCAACAGGATAGCGAAACCATAAAGTATAAACTCTCTGGAAAATCTTCACCGAAAGAGTTAGTGATCTTCAAGAAATTATTAGTTCAAAATATTCTTATAAATTTCTCATAGATTTGAAATTAAAGTCATTTTTAATTTTCTAGTTCTGGAGTTAGCATTTAGAGACATTTCTATTTTCTCAAGGGAGCATCTACAAATGAGGGGATTCTAAAATGCCTATACATGCAAGTTGGAACATGCTTCAATTCTGAATTTAATAACATACTTAATAGATGGAGAAACTACATCTTATGATGTTCCAATGTGTTCCGTTGTTATTCAGCTCAGATATAGTAGGACTAGTTACTGAGCTAGCTCTAATTGCAAAGGTAAACATATAGCTGTAAAAAAGAATAGGTGAAATAAAAATCCTTGGAATTAACAAAATATATTATAAGTAAAAAATGATATGAATGCAATTGATCAGTAATATTTTAAAAAGATTAACAAGTTATTTGTTGTAAATTCTTCAAATATTTAAATATAATTGTTTGGATGGAGGAGAGACATGTTCCTTGGATGGTACCCCATAAGGACATGTCCTCCAATTGTGTGTAACATGGTCCTATGCTCCAAGTGGTGCATATGAGAGGTATAACCCTTTGGAGGGTTGCACCCCAACCCAAAGGGTGCCCTTGAGGCACCCTTCAATGCTTATAAAAGGAAGCACTCTTGTTCCTTAAACACACAGAAAGAAATCTGAACTACATCCATAAAATTTGAGTCTCATTTTGGTTTTGAGTCAGAGAGAGAATTCCACCATTACCAAGTTCGAGATCTTGTTAAGGTGTGCCCCTTGAATAAGAGGAATCCGGGTTATCCTGGGAGAACATTAGCCACAAATTCATAGAGCACCGAGACGGGGCTGATAAGTTCTTAAGGACATAGATTTATCTCGACTCGGATCATTGCATTCATCATTTTCCAGGTTTTCTTTACATATCAAGTTTTAGGGTTTGCTAGATCTATTTTTTGTTTCTGGATTTGATTGATAACAACATGTTTGTTTTATGATTAATGACACTATAATTACCAACAATCTTAATAACTTATCAACTAGTGTTGTTAAATAGTAAATCGCATGCTTAGTTAAGAAAATTTATGGAAAAAATACAGTCTGTGCATGTAAAATACGTAGGGAGTTCGAACGCGAAGGTAAAAATCTGAAAATTTGTAAAAATGTTCAAACGCGTATTCAAACGCAAGCCTTCTGCCTAAGAACGTTCGAATGCGTCTTCAAACGCAAATCGAACGCAGACCTTCTGATTTAGTTTGTTCAAACGCGACTGTAGGCACTGCATTTTTGCATATAAGTCCCGATGATGAGTCTCGCATAGAGACACTACCTCTTTAATTGTGGAAGCCGCGGAAAACGGACGTCAGAAGGGAAGAGTCAAGAATTGACATTTCTGTTGGATTTAATTCGTTGGATTAGCTTCGGGTTCGCTTGTTGGACCTCTGTTTCAAAACACATCCTTAGCCCAAACCCCGCAAGACACACACCAAGCCCACACATCACCAAACCAAACACACCAAGCCTACCAAATGGACCAAGCCCACACGCCCAAAACCCTAAGGTACACGCCCATAGCCTTTTGAATTAACCAAAACACACATTAAACACATGCATAAATCAAGCCAAATCCCCTTCCTAAATTAAAGAAATTCCATGGATCCCATTCCTAATTAAATCAAATCATATCCATAACTAAAAGAGAAGAAATCAAATAAAATCAAATCACATCCCTAATTAAAGAGATCTTTTCCTTATCACACACTAATTAAAAGATATCCCCATAATTACACAAATCCTTTCCCTGTTCACATAAGGTAAACCCCAACCTTTGCCTATAAAAAGAAGCATAATCCCACCTTTTCAACCCTAGCTCATTCTCACATCCACTCACAAAGAAGAAATCAACCCTAATGTTTTAAGCCTTTCTGACCTCACGACACATTGCCCCATTCAACGCCATATGCCTCCTTCCACTCACGTAACAACCCCCTGACCTCACCTTGCCCTCACGCATAAAACCCCCATGCACCCTTGTTTCACGTCATTAGCCACCCACAACAACCCTTGTTTCACGTCATTAGCTACCCTCACATACTGCCCTTGTTTCAACGCATAAAACCCTCACACCTGCACCCTTGTTTCACGTCATTAGCTACCCTCACAAAACAGCCCCAACTCACGTATAAGCCTCTACAAACTGCCCATATTTCACGCCACAAATAGCCCATGCAAGACCCCTTGATTCACGCACAATAACAGCCCTGCACTGCCCTCAATTCACGCAAATAAACCTCTCCAAACTGCCTCAGTTCACGCCCACAAACTGTCCCAAAACTGCCCAGTCCACTACCGCAAAACTGCACCAAAAACTTCCCCGTAAAACCCGCAAACCGCAAACCAAAACAGCCCCGCAGTACCGTAAAACAGTAAGCCTAAATCATGACCAGAAACCGCAGAAAACAGAGTAAAAACAGCAGCCCAAACAGTGAAACAGCGAAGGAAAACGTTGAACCAGTAAACCGGAGGAGTTGCGGAGCATCAACCCTTCGTACGGCCGTGTAACGCGCTTCCGAGAGACGACTTAAGAGGTTAGACCTGAGGGCACCCCTTTTATTTATTATCTTTATTTTTATTTATTATCTTATTTTACTTCGCATGAGTATTGATGATTGGTGTATGATATGACTTTCGGATGAATGAAATATATGTTTTCTCTTGTGGTATATCGGATGGAAACCCGGACGTAAATTCCGTAGCCGAATCCGAATGGATGGTATTGCGGTCTGCACTCAGGATACAATGCCACGTACCACTCGAGAGACACACATATTTCGTTTATCCAACCTTGTGTTCGAGCATGATTTAGTCTAATAAGTTATTTATTTTCTTAAGCATGATTTAGTCTAATATGTTATTTATTTTTTTAGCATGATTATGTTATTTCTTTATGCATGATTTAGTTATTTGCTTTCGCATTAGGAGTTTAATATACATTTATGTTTAGGTTGTTATTTATTTTTCGTGTTTAATAATTCAATATGCTCATGAGATTATTGTGTGTTATTGTGTGTTTGTCGTTATGATGACTTACTTTTAAAGCATGCAAACTTAGATATAAGATTTACTTTTATGAATGCGAACTAGATCCAGGTTATTCTTGAATATATATGTTGTGTAGATTCGATTAAGTTATTGCACAAATCATTTCATTACAAGTGGCATAAGTAAGGGACCATTCCGAACCCAACGGTTTGAGGTCTTCCCTTGCAATGGGTGAGTGCGGCCTTAAATCATTTTCCCGGTTCACACCGAGTGGCGACTCCAATTTATTTCTCCGGTTTAGTCCCCCGCGGGCTACTCCGTACTCCCAACCAGGCCATAAGCCTAGAACAGCGTCGCCGATTTATGTGTCCTACATCGTCCTAAACGCAACTCGAACGCAAATTCTCTGGAATTATTCCGTTCGAACGCGTTCTCGAACATTATACGAACTTGAACTCTCTGGAAACATTCCGTTCGAAACCGTTCTCAAACGCAACACGACCGTACACACACTGGACAGTCTCGTTCAAACATAGATACGAACGCGACACTAATGAATTAGTCATGGAATTGTTATAAGCTGCAAAGACTTAGATTAATTCAAATATTAATAATATTAACTTAGTTAATCATATACTGAATCACAATAATCTGGTAGTATAGATTTAAGTTATTATTAGGTTGTTCAATTATCACAAGCATACACATAGTGATAAAGTTGTAAACTAATTGTGTGTTGCATACTTGGTTGAGAATTTAAAGTGTAATTGTACACAAGTAATTCCATCCAATCTTGTTTGACACATACGCATATATCTACACATATCGTATACAGTATTGTGATATTTAAAAGTGAAATACTGATTTTGAATTGTTAAGAGGTTCTATTGAGAAAATGGTTAAATGATATTATGTCAAAAAAGCGATAAGAGCCTAAGTGGTCAGGGACTTAAGTGGTTACTCCGGACCCCCCTCGTCCTCTGGGAATATTCCTATATCTAATTTTCATAAGAAATCTTGGTTGGAAATTCAAGGACTTGTGTTTATTGGTACTACTGTCCAATAGAACAACAAGTGGATACTTGCTATATCACTTGGAATAAGATCATTTGTTGATCGTTGTGCAATCTGTCTTTTGTAGACTTATTGACCCCTGATTGTCTACCAGTTACATATGGCTACGGAAACATCACAATACCGGTCTCTCATGGAGAAAAACCGGAGAAGTTTGGTGGGGCAAACTTCAAACAGTGGCAGAGAAAAATGTTGTTCTACCTGACAACTCTACAGTTGGCTAAGTGCCTCAAATATCATGCGGGTCATGTGGAGGGTGAATCAGAGGCAGCCAAGGAACTGCGAGAAGAGACATGTTCGTCTGGCGACTTCCTATGCAAGAACTACCTTTTGGGTGGTCTTGACAATACCTTGTACAATGTGTACCAATGCATGTCTTCTGCGAAGATTCTCTGGGAATCTCTCGAGAAGAAATACAAAACCGAGGATGTCGGACAAAAGAAATTTGTCGTGGGTAGGTTCCTGGACTACAAGATAGTAGATTCAAGGACGGTGATGTCTCAGTTGGGTGAACTGCAGTTGATCATTCATGAAATACTGGATGAAGGTATGAAACTTTGTGAGAAGTTTCAAGTTGCCACCATAATTGAAAAGTTGCCTCCATCATTGAAGGACTTCAGGAGCTATCTGAAACACAAAAAGAAGCAGATAAGCCTTGAAGACCTTGGAGTTCGATTGAGAATCGAAGTGGACAACAAGATGTCCGAGAAGGCCAGCTACAAGACTATAGAGTCTAAGGCCAACATCATTGAGGGTGTAAAGGGTAGCAAAAAGAGAAATAACAGTGGAGCTGATTCTTCCCAAGTGAACAAGAAGTTCAAGGGGAAGTGCTACAACTGTGGAAAGAGCGGCCATATGTCAAAGGACTGCAGAAATAAGAAGTCTTAGGACAATGACAAGAAAAAGAAAAATTGGGCCCATGTCACTAAAGATGAGCAGTTGACTGATGAGATCTCAGAGATGAACCTATCAGCAGTGGTAACTGAAGCCAACTTGGTTGGGAATCCGAGAGAATGGTGGGTAGACACTGGGGATACTCGTTATATCTGTGCAGATAGCAATATATTTTCCTTATATCAGAAGGTCGATGACGGCGATCTTCTGACAATGGGAAACTCGTCTACCTTTAGAGTGGTTGGACAAGGCAAATTGGTTCTGAAGATGACATCCGGAAATGAGCTTACATTGAAGAATGTATTGCATGTTCCAGATATTCGGAAGAACTTGGTCTCGGACTCCCTCCTTAGTAAGGCTGGTTTTAAGCTCGTGTTTGTTTCTGACAAGTTTTTAATGACTACAAATGATGTGTATGTAGGAAAAGGATACCTCACGGAGGGTTTTTTCAAACTCAATGTAATGACTGTCAATCGTGTTATTAATAAAGCTAGTACTTCTGCTTATATTATTGAGTCACAAAATGTATGGCATGGAAGGTTAGGACATGTTAATTATGATACAATGCGTAAATTAATTAACATGGACCTTATACCTAAATTTATAATTGATAGCCAACATAAGTGTGAGACATGGGTTGAAGCAAAAATGCATAGAACATCATTTCATTCCATAGAACGCAGTTCTGAACCCTTGGAACTTGTACACACTGACGTGTGTGATATGAATGTTGTGCAAACAAGAGACGGTAAAAAGTATTTTGTCACTTTTATCAATGATAACACAAGATTTTGTTATGTGTATTTGCTGAGGAGAAAAGATGAAGTTATTGAGAGCTTTATACACTATAAGAACGAAGTTAAGAATCAACTTGGCAAGAAAATCAAAAGAATCAGGAGTGATAGAGGTGGTGAATAAGTTTCACCATTCAGTGAATATTTTTATGTGCATGGAATTATTCACGAAACCACTGCTCCTTATTCTCCTCAACAAACGGGATTGCTGAGCGTAAAAACCGAACGTTGAAGGAAATGATGAACGCCATGTTGACAAGTTCTGGTTTACCCCAGAATTTGTGGGGGGAAGCCTTGCTTTCCGCGAACTACGTTCTAAACAAGCTTCCTCACAGAAGATTGGACAAGACACCATATGAGTTGTGGAAATGTCACGTACCTTCCTACAAATACCTAAAAGTGTGGGGGTGTCTTGCCAAAGTAATGGTTCCTAAACCTAATAAGGTTAGAATATGACCTAAAACCGTTGACTGTATATTCATTGGATATGCTCGCAACAGTAGTGCGTATCGATTCTTGGTACACAAGTCTGAGATTCCTGACATCAATTCGAATATGATAATTGAGTCAAGGAATGCGAAATTTTTTGAAGAGACGTTTCCTTGTAAGGAAAGACAAAGAACAGAGTCTCTCAAAAGAACGATTGATACTGTCAAAGACAGTAATCAGGTACACCAAGAATCAGATAAACGTGCAAATGTCGAGACAATCAAACCTAGACGTAGCAAAAGAGCTAAAACTTCTAAGTCGTTTGGTCTCGACTTTCTGACATACTTATTAGAAAATGAGCCTCAAAACTATAAAGAAGTTATGTCTTCTCTGGAGACACCTCTGGTGGAAGAGGCTATTAACAGTGAGATTGATTCAATCCTACAGAACCACACTTGGGAGTTGGTTGATCTTCCTCCAGGTTGTGAGCCACTGGGCTACAAATGGATATTCAAATGGAAGATGAAAAACAGATGGATCAATAGATAAGTACAAGGCAAGACTTGTCATAAAAGGTTATAAACAAAAAGAATGTCTTGATTACTTTGACTCATATTCACCAGTGACTCGTATCACATCGATAAGAATGCTCATAACCATAACAACTATATTTGGTCTTGAAATACATCAAATGGATGTAAAGACGACATTCTTGAATGGTGAATTGGATGAAGAGATTTACATGGAACAGCCAGAAGGGTTTAATGTTCCTGGACAAGAACAGAATGTGTGCAAACTGTTTGACAATTATGACCCATAGCGTCACTATTTGTAAAAGACATTGTGGTTTTTGTACAAATTAACTATGTGACAATGGAAATTGTTGTTTTATCATTTTGTAATTAGATTACTTGAATATATAAATGATAAAAGTCCTTATGAATAGTTCCGGGTTATAAGATATGAGACAATATCAATCCACAAAGGTTTAATCATTAAATATCCCTAGTCGTAGTATTATCGAGACTGGACATCGATAATGCAGAATAGACTAGTATTGCACTTGTGCGTGTTACGGAAGCGTAACAGGATAATTCTCATATATTTAAGTATTGGATACTTATGCAAGTGTGTACGGAAACAGCTTCGCTCTGGATAGACCCCTCAGAATCCTATTGGTAGTATGACTATGTGTCTATGTGAATTCGTTTCAGGGTAGGTGTATTTGGTCTTAACCTGAGACTTGCATCGCTAGTACTTGCGACAATTAATACGCTTTGGTTTTGGTCGTCCGGGACTTTAACAGGTTCTGTGTACGCCTCTTCTGGGTTTATTGAGAATCGTAGTGTATTGGGTGTGATGTCAAGACGGAAGTATCACTTCAGTCATATGGAGATGATGATCATGCAGAGATACAGAACTGGTTCTCTATTATGTTGTAACTATCGGGATAATATGACAAGGTCATGATTATCCGATTATAGAGACTAGTTGTTTGTGATCCGATATATGCTTCGTACGAGGCAGACACTATTCCAGCCTCAGACCTTGCATGTGACATCCAATACTGTATCGCAATACGCAATACTATGTATACTACGCCTGACAAAGATTATATATTCCTTAAAGAATATTTCTGGAGAATTGGGTAGGCACGGTGCTTTGCTAGAAGCCAACCATGTCTCGTAAATCGGTAAGAACGTGGTACCGGGTACGCACGTATTCGGATAGTCCGACGATCGGATTTACTGCCAACATATCCGGGGATCTCATGGGTCGCTTCCCGAAGATTCACCGATGACGTATGATTCGAACATAATTAATATGTGATTAATTATAAGAGAGAGAAAATTAATCTGAGATTAATAACAACGAGAATTTATCTGGGATAAAATTCAATTAGAAGAGAGAGAACGATTAATTCAGAATTAATCGATAAAATAATATATTCGATATATTAAATGAAATTAGATTTCATAACAGAATTAAAATTGGATTTTAATTCGGGCGAATGAATTAATTTGGAATTAATTCGCGAGCGACTTTAATAGTAATTTTGCTATGCATAATTATTTAATTAAATTTGATTTAATTACGTCGCAACGGAAAAATTCGTTAATTCAGAATTAACGAACCTGAGCCCGGAATGTGTTTGCGGGCCCACTCGGATTTTGAATCAAGTGGGGCCCATAAGTCACATCACCTAGTCACTTTAATCAACTTTTAGTTGATGGAATTTGGTGGGTTGTTGATGACTTGTTCAACACACTAATGTGAGAGATGATTGACCTTTACCAACTTTGAGTTTGGTATATCATATTTTTGATTTTTGGAAATCAAATGTAAGTCAACACTCATCTCTCTCATTCACGCCAAAGTGAAAATTTTCTCTCCCAACTTGGCTTGGCCGAGAGCTTCAAGGAACAAAGAAGAAATTGTTGCAATTTTTCTAAGTGCTAGCACACATCAAAGAATCATACTAAGGTGTTAGGGAAACTTTTCCCATTGAGCTTGGAATCAAAGATCAAAGCTTGGAGCTTGATACACACTTTGGAGGAGCTTGGAACAACTTCAAAGAGAGAATTTTTGAACTCTACACATCCATCCAACCGAGCATTATAAGTATATTTCTGTTATACTTCTTTCCGTATTCACATTATTTCATGCTTGAAATGATCTTGGTTTGACCTTAGAAACCCAACACAAACTTCTAAAATCCTTGCATGGATTAAAACAAACACTTAAACAATGGCATGAGAAATTTGACAAAGAGATGTTGTCAAATGGGTTCAAAACCAATGAGTGTGATAAGTGTGTGTACACCAAATCAACTCAAAAAGGATATGTCATTGTGTGTCTCTTTGTAGACGATATGCTGATAACGTGTTATCCAGCAGATTTGATATGAAAGATTTGGGAGTAGCTAATGTGATCTTAGGAATTAAGATTTCTAGGACATCAAACAGATATATATTATCTCAGACTCATTATATTGAGAAGATACTTGAGAAATATAACAAAGGGGATCTAAATGTGGCTAGAACCCATGTGGACCTAACTCTTCATCTATCAAAGAATACTGGTTCAAACGTATCGCAATTAGAGTATTCGAGAATCATCGGAAGTCTGATGTATCTCACGAATTACACACGACCTGATATCGCTCAAGTTGTGAACAGGCTTAGCAGATATACGAGTAATCTAGGACATAACCACTGGAAAGCCATAGTAAGAGTTTTTAGGTATGTGAGAGAAACTTCAAAATATGGGCTACATTACGAGAGATATCCTGCTATTCTAGAGGGATAGAGCGATGCTAACTGGATATCTGATACAGTGGATTCCAAATCTACGAGTAGATTTATTTTCACACTTGGTAATGCAGTCGTGTCATGGAAATCCTCGAGGCAAACATGTATTGCCCGGTCTACTATGGAATCAGAGTTCATAGCCTTAGACAAAATAGCGGAAGAAGCAAAATGGCTTAGAAACTTCCTGGAGGATATTCCTAGTTGGCCCAAACTGGTGCCAGCGATTAGCATACATTGTGATAGCCAATCGGCTATTGGGAGAGCCCAAAATACAATGTATAATGGTAAGTATCGACACATACGTCGGAGATATAATACCATACGTCAACTACTCTCAAGTGGCATAATATCGATCGATTATGTTAAGTCGAAGGAAAACCTAGCGGATCCATTAACTAAAGGTTTATCTCGAGAGCAAGTTGAGAAATTATCGAGGGGAATGGGCTTGAAGCCTATAATCTAAGAATTGTCACTGTGGAAACCCAACCTAGCTGACTGGAGATCTCAAGATCTAGGTTCAAAAGGGACAACAGAAACTATGTGCAATTCAAAACAAGCACTGAAGAGTTTTGTACTCTTTCCCATTCCGATAATGACATTGAGTGCTTTATGTCATGATTATGATAAGCTAAGGCTTTTAATGATCACTATATTAGGAGATGAGTCCTAATGAGGGTAAAGACATATTACCTCTTCATAGTAGATCACCTATTTCAAGTAAGAAGTGATGTCGCTTCTATAAGAACTTTTAAATGCGGGTTACCCTAAAGTACTTGATGAATCCAAGACCGTTGTTCAAGGCTGAAATGAACACAACCGTAGAACGAGAAATGGTTGAAGTAAAGCTGTGTGTTGGCAGTTGTCTTGGTTTACACCAACGACAGAACAGTTCAAGACTATGGGTCATTGGTTTGCCAAGTAAATCCGATTGTCATTCACTAGTAAAGGTTCAAGGCGAAAGCTACCTATTTCGATGCAGCTTTAGTTCACGGAAACTCTCTCATGTGTCTGCATGAATATTTGAAGAATTGTGGGGGATTGTTGCAAATTCTTCAAATCTTTAAATATAATGGTTTGGATGGAGGAGAGACATGTCCATTGGATAGTACCCCATAAGGACATGTCCTCCAATTGTGTGTAACATGGTCCTATGCTCCAAGTGGTGCATAAGAGGAGTATAACTCTTTGGAGGGTTGTACCCCAACCCAAAGGGTGCCCTTGAGGCACCCTTCCATGCTTATAAAAGGAAGAACTCTTGTTCCTTAAACACACAGAAAGAAATTCGAACTGCATCCATAAAATGTGAGTTTCATTTTGTTTTGAGTCAGAGAGAGAATTTCACCATTACCAAGTTCGAGATCTTGTTAAGGTGTGCCCCTTGAATAAGAGGAATCCAGGTTATCCTGGGAGAACATTAGCCACAAATTCGTAGAGAACCGAGACGGGGCTGATAAGTTCTTAAGGACAGAGATTTATATCGACTCGGATCACTGCATTCATCATTTTCCAGGTTTTCTTTACATATCAAGTTTTAGGGTTTGCTAGATCTATTTTTTGTTTCTGGATTTGATTGATAACAGCATGTTTGTTTTATGATTAATGACACTATAATTACCAACATTATTATATTTGTGAACTTATTTGTGGATATTATTTCTGCATCATCAAAAAATTCTGACAATTTTATTGAAACATTTATCCTTTAAATATACTATTTTGAGTCATTATATCCTTTGTTAATGAAAAAGTGGTTTAGAAACTACTAAAACCTATGTATATTGCAAATAATTTTCCTTCTTTTATTACGCACGACAAATCATCTCTATGACTTAAGATTAAACGATAAGTCGTTCATCTAATAATGATGCACGATACCCGCAGTGGATACAAACTTCCAACTCGTAGCCTAGACCATGTGTTAGAGATCCCTCAAACGTGGATAGCAGATAGGGAATCAACCAATCAGAATCGTGAATACATCCACGTGTCACCCAAAGGAATCGGTGTCCGAAATAGAGCAAAGAAAAAATATCGTTACCTGATACATCAACCAAACCAACCAACCAGAAATTCAAAAGACGAATATAATTCTCAATGGCAGCGACGGCGTATGCGGTGGTATTGACTCCACGTGTCCCCACAACAAACACTCATCGCTGCTCTGCTCTTCCCCAGCTCCCTCCTCGTTTTTCCACGTCACTCTTCTCTTCTCCCGCCATTAAACAAGTTTCAGGTATTAGTTGCTGCTCTAATCACACTTGTTACTATAAATTTTGAAATATTTTCGCTTGCATTTTGGTTCAGTGACAGTTTAAACGTCTTCTAATTGCGAACAATGTTTTGGATAGTGGGTTAGTGAATATTGTTTGGGACTTTAAAAGGAATATGGTTTTGGTAGGGGTGACTCAGTTGACCGAGACATTAGCGTAGCCACAACATTGATTCAATATAGAGGAAAATTTGATTTTCAGAAAAAAAAAAAAAAAAAAAAAAAAAACCATTAGATATTCTTTATTTTAAATAGGGCAAATCAAAATTATCTCGTTAATAAACCAGGATTTTTATTAATTTACATGACACATTTTCATCCCGCTCATCTCTATGTGACTCCGCAATTGCTTGTCTGTCAGCTTAAATTTTTGGGTCAAGCAGTGAAACGGACATAGTATGGGAACCAGGTACGGCCCTAAATTGCCTTGAGTTTTCGGGCCTATGCGATTTATTAAAATAGGAGAAAATATAAAATCATATTATGTTTAAAATTTTAAATTTCTTTAAATTTGATCCTTAATTTTGAGCAATAGTGTCGACTGTCATCAGAATTACCTCTGATGGGAACCAAAGTCTAAGGTTACATTCCCCCCACCTTGCAAATTATATTTCACCCTTATCTATTAGCTTAAAGCAGTTTCTCTAATAGTGTTTATGCAAATCTTGTCATTTGATGGGGTGTTTATTTTTGTGGGTTATTGACTCAACCCCTCACATTTTCATATGAGCTGTGGGCATCTGCATCGATTGTGTTGGTTGTCAATGCAAGCAATTTTGGTTGATTGTAAAAACGTT